>OMLP01026485.1:32663-49907 GCA_900302685.1 Spondyliosoma cantharus | reverse complement strand
GGGCTGGAACTGGGGTGGAACCTGGAGATGCTGGAAACAGAGCTGATGTAGATGAAGCAGCAGATAACAGCACTGAGGATCAGCTGAGAATGTGGAGCGACCTTCATATTAATGGAAAATCTTCTCTAGACTACGACAGTTTTTTATCCAGTTCTCAGCACGCTGGACCCTCCGCCGCCAACGCCAGCTTTAAGACGCTGATGAAAGACTTGGAAGGCTCCGACAAACTTGAACTTAACAATTTTGTGTATTTGAAAGGTAGCTTCTCGTTGTTCGGGTGATAAAAGTTGCTGTTTTGAGTCCCTGTGAGGGTGAACACTTTACTGTCATTGCTTTGCAAGAGAGAGAGAAACATCCACCTTCAAAAACACGTTTAAGCGAAAGCTCAAATGAAAATGAATTGTGGCTCAATTAGAAAAAGTAGCACAAAGTCTGCACACTTTGGATATGTGCAGCACCACCCGCTGCACAGCATACTGAGCACCTGCTCCTTCATCAGTCATCCTTCATGAAGAGCAGATGCTCACTTGTGAAAGTTGGTGGTGTGACTTAACACCGCGGCTGCTTTCAGTAGGTGTTCAACCTCTTTGCAGTCAGTTTATTTCATATTTCATCGCTAACCTTTCCCCTTTTTTTATTGATGACACATTAATCAGGTCGTCAGCCGTTCGAGCGGCGCCACACGGTGCCACGGAGCTTCCAGCTGAACGCTACGGCCAGCGTGGAGGTGGCCATGATGTTCAGGGACGACTCCTCCGAGGCCATGATGCTGTACGACACCAACTGCTCGGCCACGGTGGTGCGGCTGGCCCAGTCAGAACGCCTGGCCTCGCTGCTCCTGCTTCCTAAGGCCGAGCTGCAGCCGCTGGAGGACTGCCTCTCCGACAGCCGCATGAGCTTCTGGCTAAGCAACCTGAAGCCGGGGTAGGTGGGGAATCTGAACTGCTGAACACAAGTGAGGTGCAGACCGCGTCACGCTTCCCTCTCGCTTGCATTATTTTCCCGACTACTTGCACAGACTTCTCGTGAATATGAAACGACTCAACTTTTGCCATTTTGCATCCCTGTTTGAATTTCATCAAGTTCTTTTGAAGAAGTGAATTCACGAAAGGGGGCTTCAAGATGAAGCCAGGACGAACTGTGTGGAAAAACACCGTGATTGTAAAACTACAAAGACAAAATTATAACGAGAGGTTTAAATAAAAACAATTAATTACACCCAAATATTGGATTTACCCTTCGGTGGCTTCCAGCGATGCAGATTGTGTTTTTGAGTCCTGTTTACAAGACATCTGTCTTTGAGACTTCTGTTCCCGACGCCTGATTTAATGAATTTAATTCTTTGGGCTCACAGCAATGAACATTTTCACAATCTAAAAGGCTGTAAATACTTTTATATCCATCAGAGTCTGAAAGCTTCCATGAAAACGAATACGTGAAGGAAATGTAAATATTTCCATCATGTTTCCAACGCCGTCTTCTTCTGTAGTGGTTTTAATGGCACCTTACATAGACCACATTCACACGGTGTGTTCCAGGTTGCATGTTATAAAAGTGAAGAAGGAGAAAATGGATGGTGAAGACAGGGAGGGACATTAGCTCGTATGTCAAGGTTAAACAGCATGTTGCTAAATCATCAGCTTCCTTTAGATAACAGCTAACGTTAGCCTAGAGCTACTTGTTAGTTAGCATCACCGTGATATTGTGGAGACAATTCAGAGGCTGTGAAATAGTTAAAATTTGTCACTGAGTTTACAAGACTTGAAACCTGTAATGTTATTTGAGCATACGTTTACATTTTAGATGCTTTTGTCTGAAGTGACTTACAGTAATTCATTCATACATGTAAGGAGCAGTTTGGGGTTCAGTATCTCGCTGTGGGAAACCTTGACATGCAGACCAGGGGAATCGAACCGGCGACCTTCCAATAACAAGACACTGGTTCTACCCCTGAGCCACAGCAGCCCTAAAGGCTTCACACCCTCAGAGAAAAATGGCCGCCTTGTGAATATGTGTGTTTTTTAACTGTCTCTCTTGATGAACCAGCTCTCGTCGTGGATACAAACATGCATTTGTTCACTTTTGCAAAACAACATTGATCAGGATGATGTCAAATGATCTGAATCACTGTTTGGGATCTGAGGACGACAGAGACCCGGAGAGGGAAGTGGGAAAAATAAGGAACGTCAGCAGATTATCCTGTTTTTCTTTAATTTCCGGTCATAAATCATGAACAGCGGAGAGAAAACTTAGATCAGAAGTAGAAAATGGATCACTGGAATTGTTTTTTCTACTTCTGCACGGTTACATTTTGCATCCTAACGATACAAAGCAACACGAATCGGGTCGAGACACGAATGTCAGCGATAAATAAGCCATGGCTGGATACTTATTTTGTAATTTGGGTGAACTGGCCCTTTAACAATAAGTGAAGCTGAGACAAGTCCAGTTGCAATGAAAGGTCGTATTCATTGCAGGGTGAAGCGTGTGTTCATGAGGTTAGCATGTGCAGCATCATGCCCTGTTTAAAGTGTGTTTGCTCGACCCTGAGCGTACAGAACAGCGTATTGATCCGTGTCGGTGGCGCAGAGCGACGGCCTCCCCCTGCAGTCACCCTGCGCTCTGTTGTTTGTGATGAATGATGCTGAGCAGCTCCTAAGTCAGCAGTAATTACCGCTCTCTCTACATCAGCGAGCGAAGGCCTGTAGTTGCGGCTCGCACAAGTCGTAACAAGACAACTTTTCGGGCAAATCCATTCACACATTGATTGTTGTTTTTTTCGCAGGCGGGCAGAAATCCTTTTCCCCAAGTTCCAGCTAAGGAAATCCTACAGTTTAGAAGGCCTCCTGAGGAACGCCGGGGTGTCATCCCTTTTCTCCGACTCAGCAGACTTCTCAGCGATATCGTCGAAGAAGACGCTGAAGCTCGTCAAGGTTCAGAGAGAACGAGAGTATTCTGTACAAAAGCTACCTGCAGACATGAGCACTTGGTTGATACCTTTGAGAAACACATTTCACATTAGAAATTCACTTCAGTGGATGTGCTGACTGCACTGTTTTCCTTGTCTCTTCGTCTTTAACATGTGCATTCACTCTTTTATTCTCTCTTCTCCCGTGTCTGTGTCGTTAGGCTCTTCACGAAGTCAAGCTGGAGGTGGAGGAGACCAAGTCAGAAGACGGGGGGAGACCCGACACCATGCTGGACTTCTCCGTCCCCCCGAGAATCACCTTCAACAGGCCGTTCGTGTTCCTAATCTACGACGATGTCACGGGGCTCGTCCTGCTCATCGGGCGGATGATCGATCCCACAGACGTGTAGACGGGAGTGTCACGCTCACCTTGCTGCTGCAGTGTGTTTTTGTTTCACCTCCACTTTTTTACAAACACCGCAGGATGATTTGTAGTTCGTTCCTCCATCCTCACAGAAATGATGAAAAGACATTTAAATGGCAGTAATTTATCCGTGTGACTGAATCGCTGCTATTCTTGCAACAAAAAAAAAAAACATAAAACACTTTTCTCTTCCATTACAAAAGCATTTTCTCCTTTGTCATTTTTTTTTTTTTTCCCACCCCACAACCCATTTCCTCCCGTAACATCTCTTTATCGTCTTATGCAATTTTCGGAAATGGCTTTTGTGAGAACATCCAGGCTTATTCGGCGAGACAACAAAGAGAAACTCATCAAACTGTGTTACATTTTCACACTGCGGTGGAGTTTTAGTGGCGCCTTGAGATTAGCTCATTTTTACCTCGGCGTCAGGCGGCCTCGTGGAGATGTCGGCGTGATATTTAGCACAATGAGGAGATGATGAATGGAGGAGAGTTTGATGAATAGGACAACAGATCTATCACAAGTAACAGAAATGTCAGCCTATTAATCAAGAAGTGTCCGGCTGCTTTTTAGAAATCTCCAACAGGAGAAGTGGAGGGTCTCCGGAGGTGAGGCGCATTACTGCTTTATTTATTTTTTTTATAGAACTTGTGATTCTGAAACTGACATTTTTTTAAAAGTCACGGCCACCTGACGGAGCGACTGGAAAACATGCATACAGTTTATTCACACATGAGGAAGAAAAGGGTGGTGAGAATGATTGCATACTTCACATCCAGGGTAACACGAATGACAGCTGACCCTTTTTTCTTACGGCTTTTTCGGCTACACGCCTGAAATGAGGTGGCTCACACGAGCTAAAAGAGGCTCGGCGGACAGAAACATTAGCTGCCGTCTCCTGCGTGTCACGTTACAATCCGCTCACATACGGCCAATAACAAAAGATTTGAATACAAGTACATTGTTTCAAATCCTTAAAAAGAGCCGTGCTCAACTATTCCAGCTCAAACTTTCCGACTCGTAGATCAGTGCTTCGTTTCTTCTCGCCTTTGCCGCTTCGCATTTACGCCTCAAAAACAAAGCGGTGTTTATTTGTGAAGTATCAAACTTGAGCTTATTTATTTCTTGCTAACATTAGCCTACAGGAATACGGCGTCCGCGCTGCTCTCTGCACAGACTCCTGCAGGTGATATGATAAAGAGATTAAATAAACCATGAGACACATCGTGATAAAGCACTGTATTTGAGATATTCCCCTGATTGTCTCATTATTCCTGCAATCAAAGACGAACGTATGAGCTGCATTTGAAATGTCGCGTCAACTCGATTGTTTACGAGCGACTCGTTCCATCGCTTACGTCTGAACTCCGGGTTAATGATCTTTTAATCGTATCCTCAATTGTGAGGCACTTCATTTCTGTTTCAGCCTGAGCACTATCTATATTAATCATCGCTCATCCCTCTGACGTTTAATAATGACGACTGCCGTATCGCTGCCGATGATAGCTTACAGGTACACGGCGTGAATTAATGGTGCGGGCGCTATAAATACCCACAGCTCGTCTGCTGCTCTCCGCTCGGTTCTTCTTCGCTGTTTTTCTCTGTGAAGCGCCTAACGAGTGGTGGAGCAGGCAGCAACGTCGTCACGTTGTTCACGGGTGTTTCTACATCAATTTATAGATGCTGTGTCCACAATGATTGAGAGTTTTGGGTGCTTTTTTTGTGTCTCGCCCCTCTACGATGGCCAGCTTTTCATCGGCGGACGTCCCGAAACATCTGAACACGTTCCGATTGTGTTCGGTTGAAATGTTGTGCGAGCTTTGCAAACACATCGAAGTAGAATAAACGCAAAAGATGCTAAAAACAAAAGCTAACTAAACAAATCGACCCCCTGCTGCACGTACGTGTTTCATAAAAAGAACAAATCTGATTTTTGTCAGATTGAGGTTTTCTGATACAGTATTTGTTCAGAACATTTGCATTAGCACAGTTTCAGTCACGTGTTCTGCACAGCGAGGTGAAGCTGGTTGTATAATACGGCGAAGGACGTCTGCCGAGAACAGGCACTCCAGTGGGGACATACTGTAGTGTTTTCTCTCCCATACAGGATGTGAATGGATGCTAACATCATGTCCTTTGTGGTCGCTAAAGAACGAGTTCGCTTTCATTTCTTTTGACCATTTCATCCTGCGGCCGCTGCTTCAGAAAGAAAACATCTTTGTGTTTGTGTCCTTACTTCTGGCCTTGGTTGCAATCTGCTGTTTCAAATGGATGTTTCATACTGTCTGATGTGGATTATTCTATATATTGTACAGCGATGCCTGCAGACGTAGAGGCTGAAAGATGCTTCCTTTTAAATTCCAGCTTTTCTTTTTCCTGAACTGCACTTTTATTTTCCAAAAGAATCTCTCAGGTATGTTTTTGTATGTGCATACTTTTATTGTTAAGGTTTCTCTGTTTAAACATGCAGAAGAATGACTCTCCCCCCACGTAATAAATGTTGTTTATGGGTATTATAGGTCATTTCCGTATGTTTATGAAAGAAATATGCCAATTAGAATGAATCAGGACGGATTTAAAGTGAAAAGCAGAGCGGCTTCGTGGTCTGACAGCATTTCTTTCAGCGGTGATTTCTGGTGTGTCGTTTGTTTTCTTGATGCAAAACAAACACATTTTTCACAGCAGCTCATTATGTCAGCGGCGGCTCTTCAGCCAGGTCATCCTGAGGGAGCTGGTTGCATCAGTAAAGATAGTGCAGCCAGATACCTCAGGACAGAGAATCGGGGCTGGTCTTAGTTAATGTTTCACCAAACGGTCAGCTGACTCTCAGAGCTCCTGTATATAATGAGGAAGCTGCTGTGCAAACTGTCTGCAGCAAAGAGGACTTTGGAGGTAAGTGTGGCTCTTTATTGAAATACACTATTTCTATTTCTTGTAGATAATATTAAACTTCAGATGGATTAGACTTTGAAGGCATGATATATGACAGTCTGGAAGTTATGGAGTCATCAGCTACTGTCAACTTTTCATTCTGTAAAAAAAAGTCGGTTTTAAAAATATCCTCGTCTGTGGTTGAGCCCAACTGATTCCTCTTGTTTCCTGGACAGGCTGTAAAGATGCGTAGTATCTTTGCTAGTTGTGCACTCGCAGCTCTGCTGCTGGCTGCAGCCTGGGCAGATCATCACGGCAGCCACGGCCACGGCCACGACCATGACCACAGCCATGACCACAGCCACGACCACAGCCACGACCACAGTCATGAGGGAGAAATGAGCTGCCACATCTTGTCTCCTCCCAATGCCGACTTCGCCTTCGCCCTCTACAGAAGTCTGAGTGCCAAAGCTGCTGCTGGGAAGAACATCTTCTACTCGCCGATGGGCATCACCACCGCTCTGTCCATGCTGTCTGCGGGGGCCAGTGGTGAAACCCACCGGCAGCTGTTCTCCAGCTTGGGCTACAGCGCTCACACTCAGGCAAAGGTCAACGAAGCTTACCAGCATCTTTTCCACATGCTCGGCCACAGCCAGCAGGACCAGAAGCTGGAAATCGGTAACGCAGCTGCGGTGCGCACTGGCTTCAATCCTCTGGCAAAGTTCCTGAAGGATGTCAAGGACTTCTACTCCGGTGAGATCATCAACGTCGACTTTACCAAACCGGCCGAGGCCGCAGCAGAGATCAACAGATTGATTGCGAGCAAAACACATGACAAGATCCAAGATATGGTGAAGGACCTGGACGCTGAAATGGCCATGGTGCTGATCAACTACGTCTACTTCAGAGGTAGGACACATACGAATACAGAGAAACGTGCACCCTGGGTTGTTTTAGGGAACAGAGCATGCAACGCATATGTAAAATAGATAAATCTGACAATTTCAGCCCCTAACACAACGTCTTAAAACCAGGATAGTTTGAGCTGACGTGCAGTAACTACATTGCTTTCTCCCACCTTCGTTGCGTCCTACAGGACAGTGGGAGAAACCCTTCGACGGTAACAGGACACACAAAGCCGAGTTCACTGTGGACGAAAACACCAAGGTTCAGGTGGACATGATGAATAGGAACGGCCGCTTCGACTTCTACCGGGACACTGATAACCACACCTCCGTCATCATGCTGCCCTACAAGGGTAACACCTCCATGGTGATCGTCCTGCCTGATGAAGGCAAGATGGCCGAGGTGGAGCGCAGCATCAACAAGGAGCAGGTCCATCACTGGCACGACTCGCTCTCTAGGAAGTAAGTTTTTTTTTCTTTTCAACATTTCCACCTCCTGGTTGTAAAGTATGTCGTTGACTGGCGTCTGATCACATGCTTCCCCTGCATCAGGAGAGTGAGTCTGACCTTGTTGATCTTCTGTTTCTCAGTTCTGTGGATCTGTTCCTGCCCAAGTTCTCCATCTCTGCTGAAGCCTCTCTGGACGGCACACTGAAAGAAATGGGGATAACCGACGCTTTCGGGGACAACGCCGATTTCTCCGGCATGTCTGCCGAGGTCAATCTCAAAGTCTCAAAGGTAGGAACAAAATCAAACACGCCTCCGCACACGTTCGCAAATACACAGAGCGGATGTTTCGCAGAGCTAACGAGACTCTCCTCCTGGTTTCCCTCCACAGGTGTCCCACCAGGCCGTGCTGAGCGTGGACGAAACGGGAACGGAGGCGGCGGCGGCCACCACCATCGAGATCATGCCCATGAGCATGCCTGAGATCATGAGACTCGACCGACCCTTCCTGGTCATCATCTGCGAGCACTCGACCAAGAGCATCCTCTTCATGGGCAAGATCAACAACCCGGCAGCCGTGTAAAAGATGTGCACACTGCAGCCTCAGTAGCTTCAGGACATTCAGCTAATTTTCTTTTACCTCAGCATCTGAAAGCCCTGTAGAGACGTCAGAGTGATATTAAGAGCATTGCAGGGGTGACGAGTAGAGGCTAGTTTGATGAACAAGACAACAGATGTGTCATCCGAGCCCGTCCAGGTGTTCAAATGTCTTAATGCATCATTTTATTTGGTATCCAGCCGACCGCAGTACATCATGCAAACATGAGCAGATACGTCACTTGAAGCATCTGTTAACGCTTCGAGCCGGCGTGTTGTTGTTTTTTTTTTCCATTGCTGTCTCAACATTGTGAAATAAAGATTGTCGCGAACAACCGGCATGTGATGTTTTCTTACTCATTTCTAGCTAATCGTCTGTTTAGTTCACAGGATGGATTGAATGTGAGTGTTTCACATTAATCGTCTGGACCTCGGCCGTCTCTCCCACAGTCCAAATTGTCCCACCGCAGTTTTATAGCGGGTGTAAATATTTTCCACTTCTCACAATACTTTCACACATCTGTTTGACAGGACGTGTGCGTCACATTGTCTCACTTGGTAAAATACTTTCATTCGCATCGTTTCAGTCAGAGAACTTCATCAGACAAAAAACTTTTTTTTTTCACAATAGCGTTAAAGATCTCTGACGTTTTTTGTGTTTTGTCTCTTCAGCAAAATGATTACGTTGGTGATGATGTTTGATAAATATTATCAGGAAGTGTTTATGATCATTTTCCAGCACCAATGCCAGATAGAGAGCGCCGGTCTGATATTGATGAGTGATTATAGCCTCGAGGATTTTCAACATCCGCTCTGGACTGACTGCAGGAGATTCAGATCACCTGTGCAGGTGGTGGAGAGACTGACACCTGATGGAGGAGTGGAAGCAGCTGGGGGCGTTTCCCTCTCAGCCAATCAGGGTGTGACGACGCCCTTTTTGTGAAGGCTTAAGAAAGGTGCTGGTCCCAGTGGATTGTGTTTTCTTGGCTGCTCCACGTCGGCCTAGTGAGGAAACTGTGGTGATTCTTGAAACCTGAAGCTCTTACACACTGTGACAGTTTGATTATTCCTGAAGAGGTGTTTGTTTATTGGTTTATTGTCCAGGGAGCTGACACTGGGGCGTCTCCTCTAGATTTACATGTGTTTGGTTTATGTTTTTATGTAGCTTGTACACATTTTACCGCCACACAATCGTGCACCAGATTGCATTTAACTTTAAAATGTGCTAGATTTTGTGTCACAAAACCCTGATGGAAACACTCGACTGTTTGTTTCTTGGTGCATCGTTGGATTTCTGCGTTTGTGGGATGATTACTGTACGCTCATACACATTTAATGCAACTCCCCGACCGCACCAGTGGTTCTTTTGTGTCAAGCGGGCTGTGTTGCATCAGTAAAAGAAAGTCTTGCCAGAAATCTCTTGGCACAGGACAGAAAAAAAACTAAAGAGGACGGTCCTCGTGAATATTTAATAGATCTGTCCGCTCTCGGTGGAATGTGATGGTGAAGTTTCTGCCGAATGCAGCCAAGAAGAAATTAGTGATAATATTTTGAATGCTTCGTATAATATTTGTGAATTTTAGACTTTAAATTGGAGTTATGTTTCTATACATGGGGATTACACTGTGTGGTGCTCTCCTCTCCCAGGAACGACTTTTTTGTTTTGGCATCTACAAAAGTCTAAATGCCAAAGGTCATGTTGGAGAGAACATCTTGTACCTGCCGCTGGGCATCTAAACCGACCTGTCTGTGCCTGAAACCAACACTGGGGCTCCTTTAAACCAGGTTCAGGTCAATGAAACACGCTGAGCCACAGCCAGGAGCATCAACATTTGAATCTTGGGAACTCTGCAGACATGAACTGTGGCTGCGATGCATTGGAGAAGCTCCTGAAGGAAGTCAGGCACTCGTCACTCTGGTCAGATCTTCACCATCAAGTGCAGCATTTTAACATTCAACGAATATGTAAAATAGACAAATCGGTGTTAAATTATTGAGAGATGGATCCAAAATGAGCTGAAATAACAGTATTACATCAGTCGACTGTTTCCCATAGATGATCTCGACCGTACATGTTTTTACTTCTCATAGCGTTTCAGATCTCTTCATATTTTGCGCTGGGTGAAGTTGATGATCTAACTTACAGTCCATCTCCCTGAGCATCGTCTTCTCTGGTCTGTGTTTTATCGTCCTTGTGCCTGACAAACAAACAAGAGGCTGAAATGCAGCTCAGGTGATTTAATTTATTTGATAAATGAACTGCAGCTTGGAGAAGAAACCGCCGTCGTGTGAAAACATATTAACATGCACAAACACGATGAAACTTGCCTTTTCCAGCTGTCATTCTTTAAACAACACAATGATTAACTTGTCTCTCGGTTCAGGTTTAGTTACGACTCCGGACTGAAACGAGATGGAGAGCCGTGGATTGATATCGACTAAAGGCTGTAATCTTGTGCAAACGTTGTAAAGTTATAAAATATTGTGGGAAGTGAACAAACTACCAGGCAGCAGAGACGAAACTCAGGGTTACATTATTTCCTACATTCACATGTCGTGCAACACATCCAATCCTGTTACGGGCTGTTTCCCTTTCCCTCAATGATTTCTGCTGCATCACTTGATTTCTGCAACGTGTAATAATTACTCATACACATTTAATGCACCTCCCCTTCAACACCAGCGGGTCTTTACCAACATTGCGTCGAGTGTTGCATCAGTAAAGATCGTCTCGGCACAGGACAGAAAAAAAGAGGACGGCCCTTTTGAGCCTTTAATAGATTTTGAGGAGCAGAACGAACGTCTGATGCCGTTTCAAAGTAACATGGTGTCAGTGGAGGACTCTGTTTTAACTTATTGCAGGGTCATGTTATCAGCTGAAACCACACCGCGACGACCAGGCGGCTTACAGGCTCGTACAAAACAACGATACAAGCAGGCCGACGTGGAAAAGAAGAGGTCGCAGCAAGAAAATCTGTGTGTTTCCAGGAGAGACGTAACGGCAGAGAAGAGCCAGCAAGACAGTTTTCAGGTCAACACACAGGTTTGGATAAAGGCACCAGTGCATATCGCTTTCAATTTGCTTATTCTTTATTTGGAGATCTGTTAATCGACCCTCTTGAGTAGTGGCTATGTTTACGATGCTCGGCGCCCCCATGTGTGGAAAAACCCTTTGAAAGTGGCTTTTTGAACGCCGCTGTTGGAGCTGAAACGTGATAAAGTTCTCTTCGCCTTCCAGTGGATGAAAACAACGTGAAGTGCTGGGCTGCCCGACCGCAAACAGCTGCCGAGTCGGCCAGCGACCCGATCGTGTGTCGAGTGAGCCGTGCTACAGTGAAGTGGAGATAACTTTGACAGAAATGTCTACGGCACAAGACAGGAAAAGCTGCTTCTTGTAAATTTTTAATAAATCTGTCAGCCGCCTCTCGTCGATCCGCTCGATATATACACCGGTGGAAATTGTGTCAAACTGCAGCAAAGAGGACCATTAATGGTTAAAACAAACAAGTAATGAGTTCATGATGAGTTTAACTCAGACGGGCTGTAGCTGTGCTGGAGTCTGACACCGATGCTGCTCTCTTCCTGCCAACATCCTCCATCTCTGCCTCCCTGGACAGCACACTGAAAGAAATGGGCAGAAGCAATGTTTTTTTCTGGACGACTCTGATTTGTTTGGCAGGTCTGACAAGGTCAAACTCAGTCTCAGAAGGCAGGAGAGGCAGAAATATCGTCTTGGGTTTGTTTTGTGTATGAACAACGCAGGAATACGCCAAATCCACTGACTGAGCGCCGACTGCAGAGCAGTGACACGCCTCCTTCAGCTTCCTCAACCTGACTGACTGACTGCCACCTTCCTTTTTCCCTCCGCTGGCGTCCCACAAGGCCACGCTCAGTGTCGCAGAGAGGCAGTGCCCCGTCAGCCTCGTGCAGGTAGTATCCCTCAGTTCGCCATCGACAGACCCTGCCTGGTTTTCATCCTGAGAACTCCACTGGGAGCATCTTCTTCACGTCAACGTCGACATTGTAAAACACACTGACAGACGCCGAATTCAAACAACAATGTTCTTCTATGTGTGTCTTCTCTCTGCAGAGGAGCTGTAGCGACGTGTCATTAATGAACATTTTGTCGAAGGAGAGCAACGATCCGGCGATTCGTCGATTAGTTGATAGACGATTGATTTAATCAAGCTGGAAGGAAGTAAATCTCAAACATTTGATCGTCTCTAGTTCTCAAATGTGGTCATTTTGTGCTTTTTAAATACATTTTTAAGACGTAGCGTAGTTGTGTGCTCAGTGTTTACTAATCTTACACGACAAAGTTTACTCAGACTCTTTTAATTTAGCTTTTACTTGATTGATTCCTTTATTGTTTTATTATGTCCTTTTTGCTACTATTACTGCTTTTATTTATATATTCTTTCAAAGTTCAGAGTGTGGTTGCAGTACAAAATAAAACTTAAACTAAAGTAAACGTGGGAAATACTACCAGACTCAATGAAGTGACGGTACTCATCTCACCTTTAAATGTTTGTACTGTCTTTGGGTTTTGGACTGTCGGTCACGCGAAACCTTCTGACATCTCCAGGTTGTGCTGAGCATGTTTCTGATGTTTTACAGCCCAAAGAATCACAAGAAATCTATGATGGAAATAATAATCGTGGCAGGCTGGTGAGAAACAGCTCGAGTGGTTCTGCTTGTAGGAATGTGAACGCTTGTCTTTTTATACCGAGGAGAAAATAACAGAAGAACCCTGAGAGACGCAGTGATTTCATTTCTCAGTTCATCCTGCAACATCTGCTTAGACATGACGGCCGCGTGGGTCAGCTGGAGGAAGACTGTCGGTGTCAGACGGCAGAGAGACGATGTGTGACCTGGTGGTCATCAGCCTCACATGACTCCTCGGCCCTTTGACCTGTCAACAGAAGAGTTGCTGCGGGAGCGTTTTACACAATCGGTACACATACACTTTGTCTCCCCTGTCCACACACACACAGACACACACACACACTCACACAAGCCGAGTGTGCAGCTCTGTAGATGTGTTAATATCAGACTGTTGAGCAGCAGTGAAGTCTGTCAGTAGTTCAGTTTGCACGATCATGTTTGAGCTGATTCCTGTTTTATTTATTAATAATGGCCAATATGACATTTTAGAGGACTATACAAGTATTAAGCATCCACCACAACAGTGAACACCAGGATACATTTCTTGTTTTTTAGCGATACAGCTGCAGAAGCTGCCGGTCATCCAGCACTTTTACACAAAGTGTGAGCGGAGGAAGGCACAGCTGATGGTCTCAGTCCCGATCCGACCCAGCGAGAGCCTTTTCACACTCTTTTTCACCTGGCAGGTGGTTCAGGATCATCCAAATCTGAACCAGCAGCTTCAGAGAGAGTTTTATCTGCAAGTAATCGGGCTGCTGCTGACACCGACACGTTCAATCACATCACGCACACAAACTGCAGGCACAGTAAACAGCTCTTTATTCCAACAGTAATCCTGCTACAGAGCGTCGGGTCTGCAGTGACAAGAGAGAAGACTTTTCCTGGTATCCCTGCCCGATCTGTCCAATCAGGACAGAGGACGGTCCGCGGTGCGTTCATGGTGTGATGTAGAGCGGAGGGGAGGGGACGCTAACTGGACAGGGAGTTGGTTAAAATGACGACAATGCTCTAAAAACAGCTTTAAATTCTGTTTCTAAAACTTATTTCAGCATCAGCATGTAACCAAAGTCCTCTCAGACACTCAGCGGCCATCTTGGTCCAACGAGACCAGGTTCTGTCTGACAGAACGGGGCGAGAGAGACTTTCAATGGTTCAAATCTGATTTACAAACGCTTAAAAAGTTATGTGACTTGACGAAAGACCACAGGTGATGCTTCCACTACTCACCTGTCTCAGTAATCCTGTCGGTGTGAGATTTTTCTCTTCCCTGCTTATGAGAAGTCCAGATGGGTTGAAACTGTCGTGAATCTCACTCCGGCGTCAGCGGCTGATTTGTTTCCCGGCTCAGCTGTGATGAAAGCAGATGACTGAGCATCAGCTGGCTCCGGAGGTTACAGACTTCTCTTTTCAAAAAAGCACTTCAAGAGGTTTTTGCCTCTCCTGTAACTCTTGCAACTTTATTTTTTTGTGAGTATGTTGGCTGTTAAAAAAATCCCAGCTGTGCCCTAAGTCCAGCCTGAGAGAGGCTCTTTATCGGGCTTATGTGCCGGTTCGGTCTCTTTGTCAACCGTCTGATAATACTTTAATAAATTAAAAGAAATCAGCGGAGAGCAGATTTGACCTTAAGCAGCATTAAGTCAGATCTGCGACAGACTCAAACATCATCTCTCGCAGTTTAACCTCAGTTACACAAAGCAGCTAATTGTATAAAAGCAGAGCGTGTGGAAGCAGCAGAGACCTGGTAGATACACGATGTATAACACCGCAGCCCTGGAGCATGCTGGGAGGCTTTCCTACACAAGCACCTCCCAGGACGCTGCCAAACAAAGTGTCTGAGAGTTTTTGCTGTGGAGGAAACAGACGGCTGGTGTAGATGTTCAGCGTCACCAGTGAGAGAGTCGAATACTGCTCTCTGCATGTCATCACAGTTTCACTACGGTAAACGCAACTTGTAAAAGTATTTTTTTTTTTTTTCAATCACAAAGTATCTCTTTGAGTTCAATTATATAGGCAAAGTTGAATCTGCACAGCAGTGAGGCCTCCTCGCTCCGCCAAACATCACAAACTCCACGAGGTTTCTGAGCCTCGGCACAAAGACGCGTTCATTAGTGTCGAGCTCGTCGACTCTCTCTCGTCTGCTCGTGAGGATCTCTCAGATCTCTCTGCTTTGGTTATTACTCCTGCATGAAGAAGATCAAATGCAGGGTACGCATGCAAATCGAGACATGATGTGACACATTGTGAAGTGGGCATCTATAATGCATACGCCATCGAGACGAGGTTTGCGCCCAACGCCCGCCGTTATTTTGCTCGACTGTTCTCGCGCGGCTCACTCGGCCAGAGGAGAAGCGGCGCCTCACCACTGAGACGATGACTGACAGGCGGGCAGCGGGAGAAAGGGCATTAAAAATGGACTCGGTGAGCACGACCACGCTGCTTATTCCAGAGTTTAACAAATGTGTGGGATTCAGAACAGGTACAGCTGCAAACTGTCAGAGGAGCTAGAGAGTTTGTTCACACAGCAGCTGTTGTGCGGCATGATAACTAAACTAAGTTGTAGTTCTGACGGCAAGAAAACGCTTCTGAAAGTGATCATCAGCACCTGAACCCTGCAGGAGCATTTTAGCATCTTTCAGTTCATTGTTTTGGAATCTTTTGGTTCACTGTCAGTTTCCAGATGCAAACAGCTGTTTGGTTGCAGCCATCAAGGGCCTCAAAACGAATCTGAAACCAGCCCCAGTGACTTGACTCAAAGCTGCTCCAGTATAATATGATCAATACTGTTTATATTAGCTGAGTGATTAGGTTTACAAAAGATGCCCAGATAATGATCCTCTCAGTTCCCTTCAGCTCTGCAGAGGTCAGATGTCTTTTAGCTCATTGTTTTGGTTGCTGTTTTAGGCCACAGGCAGCGTTTTTCTTTTATTATTTATCTGAAAACAGGCGGGTCGAGATGATGATGATGAACTTTGGGTGAACTTTCTCTTTTATGCCACTTTTATGACCTCACGAAGAAATAACTAAATATGAGCATTATTTTCAGAGTGAGGCCTTGACCTCCTGCACTCAGATCAATTTGATGTGCTTAACTTTTATATTTTTATTTTGGAGTGGCTTCTGGCGATCTGACGTCAATAAAAACCCTGAGACGGATCCTGCTGCGTGGTCATTTTGTGGCGTGACCTTGTGCCCACATGTATCAGACGTGCATTTACATATTTTCTCTGTGTGGCTATTTGCACACTGTGATGAATTTATTCAGTTTCACAAGCAAAGAAGGCAAAAAAACCCCAAAAAAACCCACAAGGTGTCACAGCAGTCAGTGAAGAGATCATGTGAGCCGACCGCAGCAGCAGTCTGTAGGTTTTCAATCAATACGTGATAAGATACAGTGAAAACAGCTGATTTGATTATTCAGTCTCATTTTATCAGGAGTCTTGGAACAATGAGAAAAGAAGCAAATGAATTATTTTGCATACAATGCTAGTGTCACTGATCAGTGAGAACGAAACAACAGTCGCCGGCTGCTCAACCACAAATGTTTCTCTTCATGATTCTGTTTTCATCCCGTATTACAGATTTAACTTACAAACATGACGCCACGAGCAGCTGGAGGTTAAAGTCTTAAACCCTGAATCAGTTTGAATAAGATAAGTTTGACCTCGTTGATCCAACACGAGACAGATCCATGATATCTCCGTGTGATTTACTCAGTCGTCTCCAGGATCCTCAAACTTCACATATATGATTTAATTTGCATCAGATATCCTGTCAGTGCAACTTGTAAACTGTGATTTTGTTGTTCTGTTCTGTTGCATGTCTGTCCGTCCCGGTTAGGATATTATTTTTTATTTATTTATTCATTTTTATTATATATCCTGTGCAATAAATCTAGTCTTCTTACCAAGACTAGTACAGTACATATTTATTATATACTATTTTATGATTATTCTACATTTTACCTGCTTACTTGATTTCATACTTGTGTGTTTTGAGTCGTCTGTCCTGATGTTTTAACTTTCGCTGACGGGACAGAACTCCTGGGTGGGTGCAGTCACACATCGAGGCTAATGCTAAGCTAGCTGTTGATGGTCAGTAAGCATCTCCAGCAGTGTTCAGAGTCCGACACTAGGAGAGGGTCTTATTTCAAAACATCACATCATAGTTCAGAAGCTGTCTGTTGTCCAATAAGACGCTTGTGTTTGTGGAAACTTGACGCACAAATACAGACGTCCTGCATCCCGGAGTCAAATCTTTAAAATGCGGAGTTATTTATACAGAGTCTGGTGTTTGGAAGAAAGAAAATATGTCTAATATTATATTTTAATTTGCTATCAAAGTATCACAGGCAGCATCTCTCACTCACTCACACACACTCACTCACACACACACACACACACACACACACACACACACTACCAGTAGGT
>OMLP01026480.1:13288-24810 GCA_900302685.1 Spondyliosoma cantharus | reverse complement strand
GTGGGCGTGCTATTCTCCCCTCAGCAGGTGCTAGCGGTAAATGTGGCTGCTAATCCATTGTAACTCTGATGCTGAAGCAGCCATCGCACAACCTGCTTGCAAGTACTTGTCAATCCAATGGAAGATACAGATCAGAGGTTTTTTTTTTTTTCATGCATACATCTGTCGAGCACCTACATTTGTCCGGCTTATGTGTACCAGCAGATAGCACCTGCTGAGGGGAGAAAACAGCACACCCACCTAGGCCAATCCATGGCTATGTGAGTGGGCTGATACTAATAGCGTAATAACATTACACCCGTCACAGCTGGTTCATGGAGAGATCTTTAATAATATGTCAATCAGGCTAAGCAGATCGACAGGCGCACAGTGAGCACAAAGGAGAATAAAACATGGAATAAATGTCCTGGTCAGAAGTGCTTGGATTGTACTGTAGCAATACCAAGGTGAAAAGGTGAAAACGGTCTGCAATGGGTTAGGGTTAGGGCTCAGACTGTTATTCAAAGTGTTCAGCAACAATATGGACTGTACCCCGACAGACAAAGACCATTTTGGTAAAGAGTAAAATCCTTTTCTGTTTAACCACAAACAACTGTCATATCATTTTATAAAAAGCCACCAGACTCTATTGACAAAAACAGTGATTTTACCTTGCAGAACATTGATTGTATATATAATTCAAACATTTGTAATTTTACCAAAATGCCCCAAACACCTCAACAATTTGGTGTCTGCCACTGCCGGCATAAAGACATTTTGGCACTGTTCTTTAAATTTGTTGTATTGGTAAATCTTTTTAAGCCAGTTAAATGGATCATTGAAAGCCGCATTGACTTTAAACTCTGCAGACTTCAGAAAAGAGCAGGTTTTAACGTTAACTTTTTACTACCACCTTTTAAGCCTAAGGGTACTGAGTGATACTTTAATTGCATCTAGTGCAAAAATGTAGGCAGGAGAGGAAATCAAAGTGATGTGAAAAGCCTTTTAGCTGTTCTGATACCAGCAGGCCCATTGCTGAAACAACCCGGCCCTGTCAGCATTAAAAGATGTTACGCACTCTTTATGCAAACTTTTTGATAGCAGAGTTTCGTGCGATGAAATTAATATACCTTTGAGGTGAGACAAGGGAAGTTTATTTGCACAGCAGATATAGATAAAAACATCAAAATCCAAATTAAAAGAAACCCTTTTAAAATACACAAGTACAAACACTACAAACAAAAAAGATAACGATCTATCAGAATAGAAAGATTCAACAATCACATATATAAATCAAATAATACAAAAGAACAAAAGCTGTAGCATTTAGCCTCCAAACTGACTATAGTCCTTTTTTCTGTGTTGTCTCAGATTAGACATCAGTTTGATATTTGGTCTTGTTAGGGTACATCTGTTTAAACAATGTATGTTAATTCACAACATGACCAACTGGCAAGATAGCTTTGTCATCAAAGAACGCTTTCAGCATCGCTTCCATTTAATGTGACACAAAAGGGACAGTTAATCCCCAGCGGGTCCTCTGTGGCCTTTGCTCTCTGATGCGGTTACTTCTATCACGTCTAAAAAGTGAAACTCCTCCCCGGTCATTGAGAATTCTGCTGCATCATTAGCGGGTCTTGACCCGCAATCAAACCTGCTCCTCCCTCCTGTCCAGCCCTTGACAGATTAGGGCAGACCTTTGATGAAGTGTCCTTGGAGGGCGTGAGGAGGCTGTGGAGAGCCTTCGGAGATAAATAAACTGTACACTCTTTACTGGGAAAACTCTAACGCATGACATTTCTGGTTCTCAAGCAACATGAAAGTTGCATTTGAAAAACTAAGCAGAAACAAGACTTTCCAGAAATGCTGTCTCAGTTAATAAAAAATTAAAAAATTAACTTGGAAACTACCATTACAGCACAAAACATGTAAATAATAACAACCGTTGGCAGTTTTTGCACTTTCCCAGGCAACCGGGGCATCTTCTCTGGTAAGAAACACACTACTGAGTTGTTTCTGTCTCCTCCTTTTTCTTTTTTTCTCCAGTGTGATTTCACAGTGGGTGGCATGGTGGTGCAGGGGGTTAGCGTCGTCGCCTTGAAGAGAGAGGATTCTCTCTGTGTGGAGTTTCTGTGTGGAGTCAAAAGACATGCAGGTTTGATGTTGGCTCTAAATTGCTGAAGTTGTTAATGCGAGCATGAATGATTGAATGGGTTCTTCTCCCATGTCAAGTAGGATTAGCTCCTGTCTCCCAAGACCCTGCAAAGGATAAGTGGTTGGTTTACAGATGGCTGGTTTATGGATGAAAGTATGGTTTATGGATGAAAGTATGGTTTATGGATGGATAGATGGATGGATGGTTTATGGATGAATGGATGGTTTATGGATGGATGTATGGTCTATGGATGGGTAGATGGATGGATGAAAGGATGGATCGATCATATTTGGCTGGATAGATGGTTTATGGATGGATGGAGGGATGATCAGTGGATGGCTGTTGGATGGATGGATGGATGGATGGATGAAGGGTTTATGGATGTATGGATGGATGATCAATGGATGGATGGATGGATGGATGAAGGGTTTATGGATGTATGGATGGATGATCAATGGATGGATGGATGGATGGATGGATGGATGAAGGGTTTCTGGATGAATGGATGGAAGGATGGATAGATGATCAATGGATGGATGAAGGGTTTATGGATGGATGGATGGATGGATGGATGGATGATCAATGATGGATGATAAATGGATGGACGGATGGTTTTTGGATGAATGGATGGAAGGATGGATAGATGATCAGTGGATGGATAGATGGATGGAAGGAAGGAGTTCTCTTCGCCTCCATTGTATCGGGGCGCTGGAAGCTACAGCAGACATTTTAAACATTAGCAAACAGAACTCCATGGCTGGATGCCACTTGGGGTAAGCGTATTTCCCAAAATGTCTTAATTATTCTTTTAAAAACATTTGCCCATTTATTTGCTTTCTTGCTGTGAGTTTCATGATCAAAGCCATGTCACTCTAATGTCTGGATGCCAACTATGAGGCACAGAGCCAGGAGGCGCTTAGCTTAGTTTAGTGTTAAGACTGCAAACAAGGGGAAGACAGAAACAAACAAGATACGATGTGTTAATTAGTGAGGCTTCGAGGTGTTAGTAGGCGTATTCCCCCAATTCCGGTCTTTATACTAAAATAAGCTAATGGCCTCCTGGCTCTCACTTTGTAGTTGGCATACATGCATGGGAGTGGTAGTGCTCTTGATCCTATCATACTTTTGGGATTCAAGTGTATCTTACAAAATATCAAACTATTTCAATGAGATTCGGATGAGCTAACACTTATCTTTAGGATCAGGGCTCCATCTTCTCCTGCCATGCCATTCTCATGAGCCTCCAGAGAAACCGCAGAACATCTGGTGCCATCTTATACACTTTATATCAGACTCCATTTGGCCACGTGGCTGATGCCGTTTATGGCCCGATGTGCTGCATTTTCCACCTCTTTCCATGTTGGATGGTCAGTGTCGATGTGATGAACTGGAGGGTCCATCAGTGGGATATCTGATGGGATAGTCAGGTGATCGTATTGCCTTGGGTTCGAGTCTGTCAACGTCAAGTGATCTTAAGCGTCTTTCTTTGTTGTATTCTGAACTGGAAATTTTCCAATCCAGTGATCTTCGTGAAACTGTGCAGTTTGTTCTTTATTCCTTCTGCGCTTCTGTACATTTTCATCACTACATTTACTAACTAGTATTGCGACTGAAATGTACAACATGAAAGACAGCAAAAAGAGACAGCTTTGAGTTCTCGAGGAGTCCACTTAAAGTTTAGAGTTTCAAACTCTGACCCTCTACCTACTCTACTTCGGCGTCATTTTTGCATGTGAAGATCTCAACCTAACGCCAGAATAAATCAAAGAAAAGTACATTTCTGTAAAACAACAGAATTAATGTTTCTTTACGTCGCAACTTTAGGTTTGCTCAGTTTTAATTTTCTATTTTTCTCTCGTCACAACGCTGTGCTCACACTCGTCTTAGGTTTAGGCACAAAAAACACTCGGTTAGGAAAAAAAAATCATGCCCGGAGATGGTCCGATATCCTGTGAAATATAGCAGGTTTTGGTTGCCACTAAAACAGCTTACAATGTCCCCACAGACTTGAACTTCCTCCACCTCCACCTTCTGGTGTGAAAGTCCGTTAATAAGCATCTAATGTGAATGTGATACGGCATGTCTGGTACAATTGTTTACCTGGGATGTATATGTGGGTTTCAAAAAATGTATCTTGTTGACTGGGCTGAGTATTTCAATTCACTGGAACTGCTACATTTTTCAGCTTCGGAGAACTGACTGGAAAAACATAAAGTTAGAGAACTGTGTCTCTTTGTTCACTACATACAACAGGTCTGAATGGTACTTTTACATAAATACACCAAAGTATTTCAAACAACACTTTTAAAAGCCTCTTCCATGAGAAAAATGTACTTTCATGGCAAGTTAACAATTGGCAACACTTGACTGTCCAACCCTGAGCATTCAATCAGTGGTTCATTGAAGGTCTTGTGATTAGAGTCATTTAGAATAGAGTACTATAAGAAATATCCAATAGATCTGTTCTGGTGTTGTGCTTTCAGTTTTTTTTTTTGTTTTATTGTACAAGCATGGGATCCAACATCCAGGGCTTTTATTCCACTGTGATCTGGGCGGAATGCAATTAATCCTGCATCGATCCGCCCTTCATTTAGCCAAGGCTCGGTAGTTTGTATTATTTGTGCTTTGCCGTGTTCTCATTCGTGCACTCAATTCATTTTTGATCAATATGCTATTAAAAGCCTTGTTCCTGAGGCAGGACTGGTTTTCCTTTGGAGGTTGGAGAGCTCCAGCGAGGGGCATATATGTTTTGTGAAGGCCCTTCCCACGGGTGTCAGGATGACTGACATGAGGGTTAAAAGAAAATTAGTTTGTATCCAGGTAAGCAAGCGTGATGTAGAGCACTGGGTGTCGAGTTCAAATCATTGATTCCTGTTATAACTGTCGCTTGGTGGCCTTTGGCTGGTGGGAGGTGAAAAATTAGTCACCCTGAGGTGAAAGTGATCTGTTTCAGGGTAGAGCAATGGACTGAGATCAGTACTAAGTGAAAACCTGTGGATCAACTTTCTTTCTTTTTCTTTCTTTCTTTCTTTCTTTCTTTCTTTCTTTCTTTCTTTCTTCACAAGGGTCTCTCATTGATCCATAAATGAATTGCACAAATGGGGGTGGAATAAGTAAAAGAACATTAAAAATTAATCCAAGTACACTTCCTCATTTCCTATCAACATGTTTTATGCTAATAATAATTCCCTCCTCAGCCAAACCGTTCAGACTGGGCTGCAACTTAAAATAGAACCTCCTTTCCAAATTATACACATCTACTCAATTTCAGCTCTAATATTACAATAATAATAAATTAGTAATAGTACCATTTATCAACCATTTACATTAGTGTTGATGAATTATTAAAATCTTGTGAATAAGTTTCCAAAAGGAACATGTAATACCAGTTGAGGATGATTCATTTTCATTCACAGGGCATTATGATTGTATAAGGGCTACAATGATAGGAAGCAGTGGGACTGTTATTAATATAATGCAACACTTAGTTTATCACTTTAGGGAAAGATGCCTCTCGTTAATCTAAATGAGGGTCAGAGTGCAGGTCATGCACGGCCGAAACCCCGAAGCTAACTCTACAAGTGGTACAGGAAAAGATTGTGGTGTATATTCATAAAAAACTATTCCATTTAAAAATTGCACGTAAACAGTTCAAATTATCTAAAAGATATGGATTAACAGTTGAAATTACCTAGAATAATGGATAAGCAGTTACATTTTGCCAAGCATTGTTAAATTAACTAAAAAATAAAAGACTGTTAGAATTTGGTAAAAGTAAAAGAAAGTTAAATTAGCTAAAAGTAACAGATAAGTTAGTTGAAATTGACAAAAATATAAAGATTAATAATTGAAATAAACTCAAATTAATGGATACACAAGTGACATTTTCAGTCTTTATAACATGAAATTGTAAGAGCTTCAACATCCAATTCAAATCAATTCAAATGAACACGTTTGGAACATGAGGGGTGATGTTGGGGTACTTCACAATGTGGGTACATCGGACAGAAAAAGCGGGGAGCCACCGACCTACAGCACCGCTCAGTCCCCCTCAATAGCCCGTTTAATTGAGTGCACATATCAGACAGAAGGCTCTGCGCCTGCTGCTTGTTTGTTGTGTGCATGTGTGTAACTCTCACCACAAGCTATGTGTCATAAAACATGTCTGAATATGTAATTTGGCTATAAAGAGTCATTATGCCGTGCTGGGTTGGCATACATGTCTAGTCGGCTTTGTTTCACAGCCGTCATTCTGTTTGCACATTTGGGTTTTTATAGTGTCCATTATTTCCGAGATTGCCTGTTTAAGACTAACCGTAAATGAATAATAGAGCACTGATTTTTATGATTGCTTCACAAGATGATGTCATACAGTCTGCTTCATCTCTCTCGTCTCTGCACCCCCTGCTGGAAAATACTGTGAAATGTACATTTTAATATTTATTTATTTTTTTGTTCAGCATTTCAGCTACACAGACGCAACACCAATCAGGAATTCATGGCCTGCTTGATGAATGAATCTTCAGATGGCGTATTCTCTGAAGTCAGTCTAGGCAAATCGTGTTTCTTTACAGTCCCCTACATTTGCCCTACCATCAAATGTAGCAGAAGAGTCTGTCTCATCACTTTGGGGAATTACAGGTTTTTTGCAGCACTCCTGTGGTTGGAGGGTAAATTTTCCAAGGGAGACTGTGAATGTGATTGAGGTGTCAGCAGTTGGCATCTTTGGATTACAAAGATTGTGGGAGCAGCAGGTGGTGCCACAGCCGGTAATGGAAGTCTCATTTTCCTTGATGTAGAAAGGCGAGACCCACTGCCTGATAGCCCTCAGCTTGAAAAGGCCTGCTCTGCTGGTCGGGGAGTCTGCAAGTAATAGAAGCATTCTGTCACCAAAACTAGGACATTTCGAATTTAAGCCGGAGATGCACAAATTTTTTAAATTACCTTTGCAAGTAAGGGAGAACATGAGTTAGGACTTGTCGTCCCTCCCTCACAATGACGAAAAAGACTGATGTACAGTGTTTTAGGTGTCACTCTAAAAAGGATGTGACGCATTGAAGCGTTCACAGTGATTACCTTCAGATCTCGTGCCTGGATACAGCATTGGTGGCTTATTGATGCTTTAGTATATCTCTAAAACGGTGCATGCATGTTGATTTTGGCCTCTGCTTTTCAGAAAGGTCAGCTATGTGCATTTGGAGAGCAGAGGGGATTGAGGTGATTTTCATTGACACAATACAGACAGCAGTCAACGGAGGGATAACTCCATTGATCAGAAGCTAAAAATAACTCCATACTTATTTGCATCCATTATGGTCGATATTCAGATAACGGTACGAAACAATCAAAGTATTTCAAGAATACAACAGATTGAATTAATTAGAATGAATCCCTCTTACTTTGCTGCCAAACATCATTTTTGATTCCTCACCCACACTCAAATTCATTATATGAGTCAAGTGTGTAATAGAAGGACCACTCCACTAGAGGTCACCGTATCTGGGTGAAAGTTTGGCTCGCCTTTGGCATGGAAAATCTGTGCGTGTATGATGGTGCGATACCACCAGGGGGCGATGATAACGGGAACCACACTATTCAAAGATCAGAAACATTTCATAGAACTTTCATCGAGGTGACCAGGGATTGAGTCCCATGTGATGCAACATGTGAGGCCAGTCTGACTTTTTTAAGGAAGCAGTTATTTTAAATGAAACTATTGTCGTAGTTTTGGTGCATTTATTTTGGAAATAGAACAGGACATAGCATGTTTGCTAATGGTTACTTGACAATGGAAGAGACCGGGTAGTCTAGCCTAACAAAATAATCACATTCTTTATTGAACGTGTATTAGAATAATCAAGAGAGTATCTTTGTGGTGGCAAGTTGCAGAGGTTTGCTTTCTGATGTGTTCTTGAAACAAACCCACCATGACTTAGCCTATACCACATGACACCACCACCACACAACAAACTACCCCAATGCATCTTTAATCCAAAACACTTAAACAAAAAAAACAAAACATTTAATAACTTGCAATTATTTTGCACAACAGATTGTGGCAGGAAGAGCTCAGTGCTTTGCAGAACAAAAGCAGAAATGCACTAATCTGACAACATACATACAGGAATTAGTCAAGCTATATGAGCACAGAAATAAAGCAAATTGAAAAAAGACTTTCATCTTGATGTCGGCAATGCTTATTAGTCGATATGCACAGCATGGTGGATTTGGAGCAGTGTGTACAGCAACAGCAAAGACTTTTTTTCAGTGCCGTAAGTTGTGCATGACTGCTCACACCATAAACTCACACTGTGCAGCTGTTTCAATTGCGTTGCCTGTGATGTTTCAACAAATCTGATGGTAATTTTATGCTGGCGCCGCAACTCTAAAAGTGTTGGTCAAGACCAGCATTGATGCATCATCTCTGGAGGGATGGAATACTACACTCCCAACAGAGTAGGATCCAACGGACAATTGGTTCAAAGAGTTTGTTGATTGCAACCAGGAAGAGGTTGAGAAGAGTGATGGCGGGGGGGCAGTGCAACCCAATCGCCTGAACATATGTGAGTCAAGAATGTTTCTGTTGGAACCACGGATTAGCTAAAACTTCACGTATCTTGTGTTGCAACTTTCCGTTTGTTTCGGTGCTCGTGCTTATGCTCTGTTTTGGTTCAGGCACAAACAAAAACAGTTGGTTGTGGTTAGGAAAGCATCACAGTTTGGCTTCAAATGTCTATTTAGTTTGCCACACTCATGGATGGAGACTGCCTGACTTCTTGAGAAAAATAGCCCTGTTGGTCAGCACCAAAAAACACTGGAAATGTCTGCAGCTCTCCTTAAAAAACACCCAGTTTTGGCCACAGCTATCTGTAAAAAAAAAAAAAAAAACACCCAATTTTGATGCCACAAGAAAGGGATCGATATCTTTCCGCGATGCACTAAAATAACACCTGGTTTTGTTGCCAATAAAACTGCTGGAAACGTCTCCAGGTGTCCTTAGAATTATCCAGTGGTGTGACTCAAACTCTGGTTGTTCATTTGGCAGCCTTGTTGGCTTGTAAAAACACCTCACCTCGGGCAGTTAATAAGCATATCATGTGAATGTGATAGAGTTACGATACCATAACCCGGATGTTGCTGTGGTTTGCAGAAGCGTTAACTGCCAACCTAACACCCTGTCGACATGGAGGAGATGGCCTGATGGCTTGGAGGTTGACGGCTGGTTGCCTGATGAGTAACGATTTCTAACACTTTGGTTGAGTTGAGATCTGGCGACCGTCAAGGCCACGGCATATGATTCACGTCATTTTGTATACCCATCACCCGAGGCAGTAACCCCTTGTGCCATCTGGATGGCGGCATTGTCATCCTGGAAATGACCACTCCCATCAGGGAAAATGGCCTCCACGGCTTAACAGAGCCACCTGTTGTTATGTTCAATGTCGTGTTGTTATGGGTCTCTGCACTTCATGTATTCCTGTTTTCTGCTTACTTTGTCTATATATATTTGCCTTTATTCCACTGTTTTGACAGCTGAGAAGCAAGAGAAGAGAGAGAGAGAGACGGGTGTGACATTCGTCAGAGCTCACTGGCTGTAATTGAACCAGCAACGTTGCAGCTATGTCGTAGGCTTGGTAACCACTCAGCTAGCAAGGCACTCAGTGCGTATTATGCACTGTAAGAGATACGTTTGGATCTATGCGTGTGTGTGTCTTCTCCCCGGCTGCTCTCTTTATGCACATTCCACCAAGTGTCTCGCTCAGACAAGCCCTCCGGCAAATTGAAGGCAATATGTTGTTAAAACTGAACACAACTGCGGAAAAACAAACCAGAAAACTGCCGTCTCTTACCTCTCCATCTGACTCTTAATTCAAGTTACTGAAGCAGCGGGAGAAACTCAATTGTCCCACCAGTCCTCAAGCTGTTGAATGGGCAGGAATGAAACACAGCACGGCCGTTTAATTGAAAGCCAATATTCTGTTGTTTTGCAGCTGTGTTTAAGTATCAGCGTTGTTCAAAATGATAATGTGATGAACCTCTTGTGTTTGACTTGGTTTTTATGCGTATTCCGATGTTAATCTCGGTGTAATGGGGGCGAAAGTCCTTTTTTATATATGCACAGAGAAACCTGGTTAGCTGGTGCCTGTTAAAATGACATAATTGGAGACCTTAAAGCAACATTATGTAACTTATTTACCTTGAAATAACAGCTGTTGATGGTACAGTGTCTTGTGAGGGTTGGATCACAGCGTTATAGACTTGTTTACCCCAAGATACACGTTTTCCACACAAAACATCGTTGCAACATGGTGAGTTTTGTTGGAAGTCAGCACCTACATTACATCTGACAGATTGTTACAGACCTAAGATTTGGATTTATGAAAGTGGTGTTGCACTCAGAAACTGTGGGGGGGGGGGCGCCAAATCACACAAAATGCCAATTTCTAGACATTGTTGCTTTAAGTGTTGATAATGTAAGTCCGTAGGTCAACAACCATCGTTATAGCTAAGGCCGGTGAGCTATATTCGGTGCGTTTTTCTTTGTCAATTTGCCAAACATCTCTTAACGTCCCAAAAGCAATCAATAATCAAATGCTCTGACCGATAAAAAGCCACTCAATCATCTCATTTACTGAAGCCCGTGTGAAAAGATTAGACAGGCTACCGTACCTTTCTGGATTGAGGCATGTTCGTGACGGCTGTTTTGCTCGTGTTCATATGATTGTGGCCTTTAACAGAGATGTTTGTTCATGTATTCACGAGGCTACAAAAAGCTAAGAGAGCTTATTTCACACAGGGAAGCAGCCGTTAACTCATCTCCCCGGTGTCCAGCGAGGGCTACATGGCAGTCGTGCGTCGGTGTCGCCAGGCAGCGCCAGACTTTCTATCGGATACTTTCACAATTTAGCCTGCTGTTGTTCGTTTCTACCCTCCTACCGACCCCAGCTTTAATCGGCGTGCAAGGTATACAGCACTTGCGGCCATATTATATTGTGAATAAGCATGATAATTCTTCGAGGAGGCAGCAATGCATCGGCAAAGCGAGCGCCTCTTGATATCTTTTGACAAACCATCCTTTCAATTATTTTCTCTGTCATACACTCTACACACTGTTTAAGTTATTTGAAAGTGAGGTGTTTAGATGATTTTTTTTTTTTTCTCTCTCTCTCTCTCTCTCTCGCCCCAGTGAGCTCGCCCGTGAGCAGGCGTGCGTGTTTGTGTGCAGTGCGTCTGTGAGAATGAGTACACAGGCTTGAGTTTTCACACTGGAGGTGCCAATTAGCTCTTGGAGATGGCAAGAGAGCATGAGTTGGCTCAGCAGTAACGAGCTGCTCCAGCAGAACCTTTCTGCCACCTTCTCACTTTGTCTCACGCTATTTTTCTTCCC
>OMLP01026480.1:0-13257 GCA_900302685.1 Spondyliosoma cantharus | reverse complement strand
CCCTCAGAATCTGCCCGTTTTTTCCTATCATCCAATTCGTTGCTCTGTTCCTGCCAGCCCGTTGCTTATTTCCACTGTCTTTTTATTTTTTTCCGCATTACCCACCGTTTTCATTTCTTCGCCCCTTGTGCCTCTGCTCTTGCTTTGTCATTTTGTGTGGGAACCTAGCTGTCTTATTATAGCACTCGGCTTCTAGCAGACTTCTCCCCTCTCCCTCTTCTTGTTCTTCGCCCTCCCTGCTCTGCCTCGCCCCTCTCTCCTCATTCAGCGGCTTTCCCTTTTATGTTCTCTTCTTATCCCTCTTGCTGCTTTCCTGTTTATTTCTCAGCAATTTCAGCCAGGACTCAAAAAAGTCTCTTTTATTTCTGACAGACTTATAATGTTACAAGGGATCTGTGGTCTTGTGCAGTGCACTGCTATCTGCTCTCAGGAACTCTTTTGATAGAAATCTTAATTTTGCTTAATGAATTCATCCACATGGACAGTCATAAGGAGCGATCTGCGCTGGTGCGCCGACTTTAATCGGGGTGACACTGACCTCTGAGCAATGACTTTCACTCCTGTCTTATTTTATGACTTATGCTGTATTAATTTTCTGACATTCTCTGTCACTTCATGGACGGCTGGGTGTTCCTGGTAAGATTTCCATCTGGGCGGCTGTCCTGTCAATCAATCCGCCAAAGTGAGGCAACTCTCGTCTTCAGGAATCAGAAAATTGACATCGTTTGGAGCTATTTCGTCAAAAAAAAAAACGAGACATGAAGACGGAGGAGTCTGTCAGTGAAGTGCTCTTACTGATTCTGGAGGTAATGTTGGTTGTTTGTTTGATCGTTGGTCACGACCCAAGTATGACTTGCGGTTACAGGAACTTGCGGCAGGCCCAAATTACCCAGTGATTACTCAGTCAGAAGTGCACTCTATCCTGACCTGTAACCACAGCCATCAGTGTCACAGGGTCCTGGAGCACAACCTTAAAGGTTTAACCGCTGGACATCGGTGGGTTGTGAATTGCAGAATCACTGACGTCACTGAATCACTGATGTTTTGAACCACCTGGCCATCATGAGTAGAGCCTCCGAGCTACTATTAGGCAACGATGGCGCATGTAGATCATCAATTAATCGATTCACTTTAATCTAATTAATCTAATTCACAACAATCCCGTCATCTCGTGACACTTTCGAAATTGAGTAGGTCTGAACAATACTCCTTGATTCATTTATTTACAAAAGACCCAACATTTCCCCCGTGAAGAAGCACATGGCGAGAAAAAAACTTCCTTTTAACAAGAGGAAAGCTCGGGGCAAAACTGAACTTGTTGCTCTGAGCTAATGTCAAGTTGCATTGGGGAAAAAATGGACGAAATGGAATTCTGTCCAAACAACATGAAGTCAGAGACTGTTGTGCCCGCATCTTTACAGAGACCTGTCTCCACCACAAAGTCCTGGGTCAGGAGGTGTGTTGACATCACTGGTGCTCAAATACGTTCATGTGCTTATTTCTTGTAGTTTGCACCGCTCCTGCAGAGACCTTCACAGGTATGTCTTTACATTGAGGTTAACTCAAGGAACTGGTCGCACTGTCTAGATTTGTGCACATAACGACGTCACGCATAAGATGCCTCCCTCCTCTCTGTTCATTAAAGTATCTGTCGCCATCATCCCCAGGACCTGATGAAATACAGTGCATCCTAAAAAGCAGATCCCAGATTTTATAAAGTCAAGTCAGGTCCAGCAAAGATTAAAATAATTCTCCATGTCATCACAGCATCCTTCCTGAATAAATATCAGAGACCCCCTCCAGACATATTTAAGGCATATGAAAACTCTGCAGTTAATAATAATTAGTCTAATGTGTGTTTTTTTTTCTCCACAAAATAGTTCAATTACCTCATTAAAATGTCTTGAAATAACATGTAGTCCTCATCGCTAATTAACAGGAATCCAGGCACTGTGAATTTGCAAATATTTTTTTTTTTTACCATTTCAAAGTTCAAGTTTAACAGCTGGATACATCAGATGCTCCGCTTCAAAAAAAAAGCCCAACAACACTGTGGCGCTACAAATGTGTAAATGATTTGTGTTGTCAAACTCTCCTTGGATGTGTTAAGATGAGCACAGAGAAACTTTCCCCCAGCCAGCAGCAGCCAGACTGCTTTTTGTCTGTCTACAATAGCCAAAGGCCCCAAGAAATGTAGTAAATAATGGAATTAATCACTCACCGCATATTACTACTTGTCAATATTTGACTGCGAACCTCCAGTTTCCTGCTCCCAGAGACCAGCCTGAACACCTCTGCCGGCCAATTAAAATGTCTCTTATGCTTAAAGTGGAATTGACAGTGCTTAACCCCAACCTCATCAACAGAGGTCATTTTCATAATTTAATCAGCTAAAGCGCGCTTGCCTCTCTACGTTAATGATGCACGTTTTTCCTATCTCACCTGCAAACAGCGGGATTTTGAGGTGCGTGTCATCCATCCAGGTTAGGCAATAAAAAATAAATAAATAAATAAATAATAAGTGGATGCTCATTCTTACTGATCCATCCGTGGTGCAGTATTAGACTTAAGCACCTTTTCCGCAATTCACCGAAAGCATCCAAGCAAGTAATGGAGCAGCGAGTGAGTCACAGGTTGTTGGTCATAAGAGAGACAATTCTGCCGTCTTTGTCACGCTGGCTGAATCTGCAGTCGTGGAGGCTTTGACTGGAATGCATGGATTCCGAATCCCATTAACTAAGTATACAAGCACACCGAAGCTAAAACTTTTAATAAAAAGGAACAAAACAGTCTTAAATACTGCCAAAGCCTTTAGTGCGTTATGGTAGACAATATGTACTACTATAAATGAGAGTTGCTTATTACATATTATCAAGAAGTCTGTGGTTTTATGAATCTAACTTGTCGCTCAGGGCCTTGAAACAATGTTATTTCTCCAACACAGTTCATTTCATATTATTCATTGTGTCAGACGTGTCTGGTTATACTGTTACACAATAACTGGAAGAATTGGAATCAGAATGGACGACCCCACATTTAATATACGCTCAGGAAAATGTATTTTTCTCATATTGATAATGAGGATCATGACGCGCAGAGCTGTATCATTTCAGCAATGAGCTGAGCGTCGGTGTTGGACCATCCGAATAAAACAAGAAAGTGCTGCGATGGTCCAACTATCCCGAGTGAACACCACCTGTGATGCCCTGAAGTGGGTGAGTGGTTTCCAAAATAGATGGACGGATAGATGGACATTGTTAGAAATGTTTTTTTTTTTGTGGCGGCTGAGAGTGAAATTCATTCACACGCATTAGTTTACTCAGCGCTGTCCTTCATCGCTGAGCAGTTGAGAATGTTTGTGGCAGGGGGGCACAGGCAGGGAACGTTATGTTCCACAAACAGGCTGGGCCGCAAAATGAGTTTTGAGAGCATGAAATCTCTCGCAATTGGCAGAGCAATCAGCGAGTCGCTCGTACTGATCAACAGCCCACACAGATTTATTTTGGTCATTTTGAACTATGGGCCATTAAAGCTGCATTTACTGGACTCTACATTATGCAGTGCAGGTCTAATGACTCACCACGTATTGAACCGCTGTGCTATTAGATGGTTGTAGTGTGTAGAAGAAAATGCATGAAATTGATTTTGAGCAATTCAGCAGTGTGTTGGGCAATCAGTGTCATTATAAAGAGTTTCTGAGGAATCCCAGTGCTTATAGTGAATAAAGGGCAGCAGGGGTGATGGATTTTTGTGGACTAAGACTTAGAGTTAGCATCGCCCTGGTTCTGTCGAATTTATGAATTGGATATTGGAACACAAGTTTATGTTACTAACACTTGCCGTTCAGCAAGATAATCTTCACTACTGAACACCACTTTTATGATTTTTGAAGCGCCAATGCGATCGCAAAGTAAAAAAGCTAACGTCGGGCATGCCTCCGACATCAACGCCACTAAGCTTCCCACTACGCTATACCATAAATACTTTACTGTAAATTGATCAATCTACAAGTTGTCAAGTTAGAGATAGAATAGTTTGTAACTGAAGTCGGCCTGTAAAGACGTACTAGCGAGTGGATGTGTTTAGCATGGTGATGTTTGAACTCTGAAGTTTCATTGAGCTACTTGTTACTTGTTGAAAATGTACAATTAGGATATTGTCTGTGGTATTTAATGTCATAGAACAAAATGTGAAAATCTCTCAAAGGTCCAATTTGTCTTCTCTTTCCCAACTTTTCAAATAGTGATGTTTTGGGATGGCAGTGAAACTGACCCACTATCCCAAACGAGATGAGACGAGTTGGGAATCAGCTGAAAAATCAATTTGGCACTTGACCAGAAACAGATAAAAAAAAAAAAAAAACACATTGACTTCAGGATGAGGGAACACGAAGCGAAATTATTTCCAGGTTTCATTTCTGCTGCACTCCATTTTGGGTCTGTAACATGAAGCCACTTAATGGCAGCCTAAAGTCTTTTCTGAGTTTTATAATGGGTCGGACTCAACAAATTGAGACAAACGTTGCCGCAGTCAAATTCAAGTGCAGTCAAATTGTTTCTCCCATTCTTTTTAACATTAACAGCCCTAAACAACCCTCCTAGCGCCCATAACGGTGACACTAACAACCTACATAACCATTTACCAAGTGCACTCATATGTAACATTGCATATCTGGTACTTACAAAGTGGTCAGTGTGGATGGCTGGTGTTAGGTTGAATGTATCTGTAAAGGTTTTTCCAAAGAAAAGAACAGGATGGCTGCCGTCCTTAATAATGTTATAGAGATTTTTCTTTTTCTTTTTTCCCTGCCAACGATTCTAGCTGCTGTCTTTACAGCCCTTTTTAGTTTTTTTACAGTCCCGTGCAGTCATGCTGTTGCACCACACACTGTGACGCAGCCTGCCAGCACACCCTCAATGGTACGTTGGTAAAAGTTCACAATACTGAAGCTCTCAAGGCGCCTCAGGAAGCTCAGCCTCCGGTGTGCCTTTTTGAGAATGCCGTTGGGGTTGAGCGACCATGTGAGTGTGTCTCTGATGTGTGTGCCCGGACATTTTGAACGTGGCAATAATTTCTACAAATAACCCTTTGATGGAAAGTCATCAAGGATTTCTTTTGTCCTACTGACATTGTTGCCATGACACCATTCGGCTACATCTTCCAATTTTGCCCTCTGATCGCTGTCACTGATCACTGTGTTGTCACCAGTAAATGTTATGAAATTATTCTTGTCATATTTGGCAGCTAAATGTTAGTAGACCGTGTGCAGCAGGGAACTCAGACGGCATTACTGCGCAAGTATTTTCCTTTTCAAGGGCGACTGAGACATTTTTTGGAGCAAGTGAAGAAGCATCGTTGAGAAGTCTTTCATTATCATTAATTATTGTTGTTTGGAGAATGTCATTGTCAACAACAGCTGCAATTTTACATTTAATATATGATATAACCAGACTTTACAAATGTTCCATTATACAGAGGTCAAATCAACAGCATTATAGTAATTCAGGCAACTGTTTCATAACAATTCACCAGCAGCATGTTTCAGCCCCAGCCAGCTGTTTTTTAGAATTGATCTAATATTTCTATTCAGCTAATAGCAAATTGTCATAGTACGTTGTTTGGCCTAATCAGGGTGCATATTACCACCCAGCAGCTGTTTGAACACACTGTTTCATCTCATTTCACCATTTACAATAAAGTTATTAACATATTGACCGCAAACATGTCAAATGTTACAAATCCAGTAAATGGTGACTTATAGGCTACTTCTGCGGAGAAAGAAGAAAGTGGAGAAAATCACCAGACTCCCTTTAAAAAGCGCTCGATTTTGAGACTTGTTGTGTTTGGAACTTTTTTTAGCTTTGTGAAACGCTCCATGCAACACATTCTTAACGATTTAGGCCTACTTGTTCATTCGGCTAATGATATACATGAAGTTATTTCATTCCGCTCTTATCCTATGCATCTTCCCCCGCCCTGACGTTTGTTAAGGTTAGGGTTACTTTTAGAGACCCAGCACAAAGATCAGATGATAACTTGAGCCCTGATATCCGGGTATATGACTAATGCACAGGATTACCTGGGTAGTTAGATATTCAACTTGATGAATGTGTTCAAGTGCTCTTTTGGGATGACCTAATGGCGTCAGGTCGTGGCTCTCTGGATTGAGCCGTAAAAAGATAGGTAGCATGAAACTGAGAGAGAAGGCGTTTTAGACTTTATTTTTCACCAAACTTTTTGAACAGTTTTCATCAGATTTCTACAGGGATTCTATACATGAATATTTTATGTCCCAGTGACCATTAAAAGTGAAGTTATGGCTCTCACCCCATTCATTAAGATAGGGGCCTGGTCTTATTAGCCTGACATAACTGCCCGGAGGCGCTGCCAAGATGGCTGCCGAGTGGCAGGATTTGCCTAAAAAGACTTTGGCCTAGTTTGCCACAGATCTTGATATCAAGCAAAATCTTGTAGATGTTTCTGGCTGACATGGCAGACCAAACTCCCAAAGCCGCCCACCCGCCCTCAGCTGGACCTGTCCAGCTGTGAAGGCACATCAGCAGCACACAGGGAGGAAAACAGATGTTGGATGAGTGTTTGTGACTGATCTCAATGTTCTGACATCAGGAATCTGATCTATTTTATTTGGATGCTACATTTGTTTACAGGGATGTATTATATAGTCCATGTATTTACGGTATATATGTATTTAATCATTTTTAAAACATTTTTCTAATAAAATTAACCAATAAGAGTATTGATGAAGTAAATAAAGTAGATCATTTGTACTGGTAATTAATGCCTCTGGGTCTTTTACGTTAGTTACCTTCAAAAGTTTAATGCTAAACACAGCGTATAGGTTCACTAAACAGCTTGAAAGGATTCAGATTAAAGAAACGGATTCAATTGTGGAAAAAAAAACCCACATCCTTAGTTCCAAAGCCTAAAAAGAATTAGTAGACTCTATTCTGTTAGAAAAGGGATGCATTCAGGAGGCACAATGAGTCCTTGTCCTTTGTTCACTCCCAGGTACATCTTATCACCTAATAATCTCCTACTTCTACCTCAGAGTGGTGCTTCATAATTCTATTCTCAGTAATGTCACCTTTTTCTCCATCCCCCTGAGTTTGCAGTCCTGTCCCTGCAGTTGGACAGTTTCACCCTCGCGTTCTGATTTAGCGAAAACTAAGCTCTTTCAGCCCAGACAGCAGGCTCAGTCAGCTCATTTAAAATCATTTACTAAACAGTTACCTGCAGTGCATCAGCGGCTAAAGGGCGAGTTAGCTGCATGGCCGGGGGCTTTGCGCGCAGATGGAGCGCGGCAGTCTGAACCCGTTGTGGTCAGGCTGATGTCACACAGTGTACGAGATGAGAAGCCATAAGAAAAACCTCAAGGGGCTCGATGGGTCTGATAAAATTAATGGGAAATCCAATAACTGTTGTCGTGGTTACCCCTGAATTTGATCTGTGGCTGGTCAGAGCAGCTGCAGGTTCATGGGAAATAAAGGTAATGTGATTGCACGCGTCTGTACGTCTGCATGGGGCTCATGCTTTGTGTGATTTTAAAACGTCGCCTCGTGCGCTGTCACATCACAACACGCTGACGTCTTAAGTGTAAGTGACAGTTTCCTCAGTTTGGCGATGTTTTCAGATCAAGCGGCACAATCAACTCCCCAATTGGATTTCTTATCCCTCCGATATGCGATGCGGAAATTAAATGATAGACAGTCGAACCCTTGAAATGTTGCAGCGCCCCTGTTGCAGCTCTTATCGCTGGCCTTCAGTGTTGTTTAAAAGCCATGAAAATGTGATTAAACTTTTTTTTTTTCTCTTTCCCCAAAAATTCAATTAACTTCTCATCTCATCCGCTTTGATCTCAAAATCAGACTGTTTTTTTTTTTTTTTTTTTTCCGATCTGAAAGCGGCTTATCGGTGCACTTCATTGATACGCCGGGCTCGAAACCAACACGAGGGCATGTGTCAGTGTTTGGTTAAAAAAATGGAACTGGAGTGGGTTTTTCTCAATTTGATTAACACAGACAAGGAGAAAGAAAACTATATTTACCACATTGAGCCAGGTTTGTCACTTTTTTTAAATTAGACTTGCTACATTTCTTTCTTTTTTTTCCCCCGTCATTCTAATATCGCAGAAGGGAAACTCGGCTCGCAGTCAGGGGCATGAGAAAAAAAAACAAACAAGTGCAAAATCTGAAAAGGGCAAAAATGCTTCTTGTACATTGAATATAAAGAACACAATAACACAACAAACAATCTCTTAAGAAGCTAAGTGACACGTGCAGATCGAGCACATGAGTCATGCACACTCTAAATCTACACCCCCGAGGGAGGAGAAGTTGTGAAGTAGTGATGTGTGACAAGAACATGCTGAACAAAAACACCAAATCAGACGAGACCTGAGTCTTTGGAGGCCGAAGAACAAACTTCGCCGGCGCTTTGTCTAAATCAATTAAGGTATTTCGGTGTTTTCAAAACTCGCACGCTGTCAGCTGAGAAGCAAACTCCGGCTCCTGTGGAGACGCCTTCTGGACTTCTAACAGAATCGTCTCATCAGTGACGTGCGCAACTTCTTCATTCGGCCCCAAGTGGGGGAAACATTAAAGACGAATACATGAGTGTGCAGCAGATGTGATTCTGTCTTGTTTTTTTGTTTTTTTTATTTTTGTTTTATCTTAGTCCTGTGTCAAAGTTGGGTTTTTATCGTATTTAGTCAACCAGTCAACCATTTAGTCAAGTCTGGACCTTTGAGTCTCATCTGGACAAAGAAAACTTTATATTTTAGTCTAACTATACTTTAAATCTAACTATAAAAAGTTTATCTTATTATTATCTGATGAAGAGCATCTGTTGGATGACTGAGAACGCATCTTGGCGGACATTTTCTGTCCTTTTGATGGCAAATCAAATAAATTATGACGATAATGCGAACGACCAATAAACGCAGCATCACCGAATACCTTCCAGATAGCTTCTCAGGTAGAAGGTGCTGGTGTTTATTATTGTTGCTGTTAGCTTGTTAGCTCACTAGTTTTAGCGTGACGGTCTGTACTGCTGAAACATCAGTGTATAATATTCTGTCTGCTCTTTTAGCAGATCGTGATATTTCTGAGGAGACCTCGGGACAATTTCCAGCAGTGTTTGTGTGACATAACCAGGTGTTTCTAAAGAGCGCTCAGGACTCCTAAAACTAAACTAAAACAGGTATTTTTAAGCCAAAACATCTTCTCCTCGCCATAACCAAGTGGTTTTTGTGCCTTAACCTAACCAGAGTGTAAACGCAGCATTGTCACAACATGAAATTTAACCCAAACAAACGTGAAGTTGCAGCATAAATAATTGTAAAGTCTCAACATATTCTTGGTTTGCAGAAATATTCACGTTAAGGCTGTCCTGTGTGTTTACAACTAGCTTGTGTTTGTCATTATTGCTTCTTCACATGCGGTTGCTTTGCATGCTGGGTTACCTCAGCGCCGGCTTGATGCCATTTCAAGGCAGACGGCTCATCAAGATTAGTGACAAATGCTGGTAAGTTGACCAGCGGGGAGAAGGTCACTCTGTAAAAAACGCCATTTCAGCCTGGAGGCAAATTAAAAAAGAAAGCCGCGTATTGCTTTAAGCAAGGAGCAGTTGCTTGTGTTTGAGTGCCACATGGCAATGGCAGGAATAGGCACAATCTTATCTTTGCTATGCTCTGTGACTGATTCCCATGTGGTACACAGATTGCATTATGAAGCTGGACCGTGAAAACCCACAGATGTTATTGTGAGCCACACTGCCAGCGGTTGGCAGGAAGGCCCGCTGCTCGAATGGCGCTACAATGTGTTTTCTGTGTGTGGGTGTGTGGATGAGTGGGAGAGGAAAAGAGAGAGAGAGAGAGCGAGAGCCGCCGAGGGAGCCTACTGGTTTCAATGTGCCGTGGCATGTGCTGGTAGGACGGGGGGGGTGCTTTCTGCTGATGAAGTGCGTGGGCAGGTCTGTACAGGTGCACTTCAGGAGGTGGACGACCTGCGCGTCACCTGATGTCTGTGTTTACCTGCTCTCTTGCCTTTTTGACGCGTGTGCAGGGATCGCATCGTCAACAAACCACTTTCATTTTCACATTTTCATTTAAACCAGGAGGATTTTTTGACATTTATAAAAAAAAAAATTTAAAAGTCACGTTGACAAACGTTTTCAGTCATCCAGGTCACGGTAAATGTAGGCGCCGTATCGTAGGCAACTGGAGTTGTTTCGGTTTCTTGAAGGCGTCTCACCTCTCATCCAAGAGGCTTCTTCAGCGCTAACTGACTTGGAGGAGAGTTCAGGGCCAAAATAAAGTGAATAAAGCGTCTGTTACTTTATGTCTTGTTTTTTCTGCCCAATTTTGGATTCAGAATGCACGACGGCGGCGCTGCTCGGGGTTCAACCGTGTGCAGATTCTTGTTTACTTTTAGTGTTTTGCACCTTGAACGCTTAGAGGTCAGACGTTGGAAGTTTCGATGTTGTCTGGGATGCAGCACATGTTCAGCTGCTGTTCTGTGCTGGGCAGGTAAAGTACGGAAAAGACGTTGACGTTAGAAAAAAGTTTCCATTAATTTAGTTGTCCCGAGGGAAATTTGTCTTGTGGGCTATAAAAAAACAAAACAATGAGCAAAAAATATGCTTAAATGCTGCACAGAGCTGAGGGGAACATACGTTTTCTTTGTATTCATTAATGCTTTTCACAGTGGTAATTTGAACTTTTGAAGGCACTAATGATTTTCCTGAAAAGGGAAAAAAAAATCATCAAATGGCATAATGAAGCACACCGCTCCAAAAGAGTGAGATAAAGAGCGCGAGAATCTTCACTTCGGCCTTTATTTAATTGAGGTTCTGAGTTGAATTAGAAAGAGCGGCAGATAAACATAGAAGGATTTCTCAGAGAAAATCAGGACAACTGACGGAGCTCAAGGTGTTGGCGGGGTCTTAAAGAAGGTAAAATCCACATATTTGTTCAAATAATGGGTCAGTGAAAATCCTCATCTCTGTTTCTATCATATGTAGATTTTTAATTAGTCCACATGTTAATAAAAATGCCTTTTTATTTATTTCATTTTTTTCCCCGTGGTTTAACACATTCTTAAATAATCTAACCTGCCTATTTTAGAGGGGTTTCAACAAACAAGTCATTTCACTCCAGTATTCTTGCAGTGTGTGTGTGTGTGTGTCTGTGTGCGAGTGCGAGTATGTGTGAAAAGACAGCGAGTTACGGATAATTTGGACCATCTGCAAAATCGCACAATAGGAATTTTCGAGCATCTTTTTAATTAGGTGTTTCCAGCGTGGCCGTCCGTGAGCCGCAGCGTCGGATCAGCTTGGCCGTCTTTCCCAGAGTTTAGCCGCAACATGTTTGAGACGGCGCTGACAGCTTGTTATCCCATCAGTTCCTGTCTAATCTCACAGCTCACTTCCTATCACTGTGAAATCTTTGCTGCCATTAATCCTTCATACCTGACTACATTTTTCGGCGAGAGATGATTCTGCGCGTGATTCCGCATGTTCATGTGGGATTTCATTATCGGATCAAAGTTTGAGTTTTAAGTGTGACTTATTCTGAGAGAAGGATCCCAAACTTTAATTGCACTTTTACTTGTCCAAGAAAAGATACATAAGAAAATTATATGCTTGTTTAACACCCATATTTACAGATTTTTAACGTTGTAGTATATATATATGATAGTGTAGTCCACGTATAATAACACGTATCTCTTTGTTTCAGGGAGATTCTCTTGTAATTTAAAACTTTGTGGTGGTGTGATTCTTTTATTTTGACTTTTATCTTTATTTTGACTTTTTTTTATCTGATCGAACTGCTTTCTTCTATTCTTCCTTTTCCTTTGATGACCAAGTTATTTTAAATACAGACGCTTCCTGGATATTGTCTCTCTGTAATCAAACGGAATTATACCGTCTAGACAGTAATTTATATGTGTGCCATTAAATCCACTCCAGATGAAAGCAAAGACTGGATTCTGGACAATGCTCTTAAATGTGCTGTGGGTTCGTCTGATGATACCACGCCACTCGTGCAATCAGACCTGAGGCCGTAGACGACTGTGGCGCTGCTGTCTGACGCAGAAGTGCCTTCAGTACAGGTGATATCGATAGAAAGAGCAGGATTGCAGTGATTGTCTCGTACATTGATAATGTGTATAAATAACTGTTATTGTAAAAAAAAAAAAAAAAAACGGTGGTTCAAAGACAATTTCGAAGCATTCATCCGTGATTGTGAACGTTCTGTCCTCCGCCCTGTAAATTATAGCCATCAGTCTTCACACTATCATATATTCTCTGATGGCCGGTCCACAAAGTAGGTGTTTGTGTTTTGTGTTTTTGAGGAGGTCTTTATTCTCTCTGGCGTTGTGGCATTGTGTGTCATGGTTTTGTTTTTTGGCTTTGGCTCATTTCCTGTTTGATTCTGTAGATTATATACTCACATCTCAAGTGTTGCTTTCCACTTCCCGTCTTTGTCTTTTTCCCAGCATTTTTCTGCATATGCTTGTGTCCTATTAGTTAACCATTCCTGTGTATTTCCCCACAAGGTATGTGTCCACGACGAAAACAGGCTCCACCCTTTACACAACCACGGAGACACCAACTGGTTGCACCTGATTGGACAAGCTCTACTCCTGGGCTGCTGCTCCGCGATTTCAAACCACGTGGAAACTGTCTCATAGGCTCCGCGTGGTATCTGCTCGGGTGCAGACGCTTTTCTGCTTGCTCTCGCTTCTGCTTGCTTTCTTTTCCACTGTTATTCTTTTTCTTCACTGAGAGATTACGGGCAGCGACTCCTGGATATTTAGAAACCACTGCGACTACAATTGGTTGACTGCTACTACCCTATTTCACATTTTTTTCAGAACTCTTCAGTACTTCAGAACGAGGCCTACAAAGTAGCACAAGCCTATTAGCAGCTAATGCTAAATAGTATCAAAATGCCTCCTTTTTCCGCAAACGACTTTCAGAAGATCCTTCAGAAAATTGCTGTGCTGGAAACCAAGGTCCGCCAGATAGAGGTAAATGTGGAAGTGAATGGATTATGTGGGAATGAAGCTACTCTCCCATGGAATCAAAACAGCAGACGAGAGCCTGCTAACACACAGCTAATTAGCCCCAACAATGATTGGACGAAACAGGAGCTCTGTGGACTGGATAATAAACCCAGGAACATTCTTCCTCGCTGGAATACTCTTGGCGCAAAGCCTAAAGATAAATCGTTTT
>OMLP01026473.1:7405-18130 GCA_900302685.1 Spondyliosoma cantharus | reverse complement strand
TCAAAGAGCATCAATGAACCTCGCTAATAAATAGAAACTGTGCGAAGAGTCATGGTGACCCTCTACTATTTTCTGATAAAGTGGCTTTAAATCAAAATATGAATCCTGAGTGTTACCTTGCACACATTTTTAATGTTTAATGGCATCTGTTTAAAGGCCTTGCTTCATCTTGGTAAGAGAGGGTAGGTGTTAGAGACAGTGGCATCTGTCGTTTCAGTAGATACGTGTGTGTGTGTGTCAGCCAGCAACACTGAAAAAGTGGGTCAGGCAGCACGCTGGCATAAACTGGCAAAGATTTGGATGTTAATCACAAGCTTCCACATGGCTGGTTATCTTTTTTTCCAGTCATTTTCGAGTTCAAGTCACATGTTGTTGTTTTTCCCCTTTAGAAAATACTATCAACAGACAGAAATAGTATAATAGATCAAATTCACAGGATTTTCCACCACAGGAAGTCAATACCATTGCATCAAAACCCCATCCTGTAAAGCCTCGTGCTGTCATAGTGAATCATTCACTGTCATCACTGAAGAATGGTGAATAGTTCAGGTAAATGGCCCCGATAGACAGCATCATAACAAAACTTAGGGCTGTGACTAACAGTTATTTTCATTATCATCAATTTCCCAGAGACCAAGATGGCATCTTAAAAAAAACCTACAAGGCAACTCAATTTAATACAGACACCTTTCATGAGGAAATAAAACATTCAGTGAGAAGAGTGGCTGCTTCTAAATTACTTCTAGTTGTTTTTTTGTTTTTTTTAAATCGTACTTTTTTTGAACTTCAGTCAACCAGGAATATTAAAAACTAAGATTTAAAATGGGAGTCTGGAGGCTGTTTTGGCGCCCCCCACAGTTTTTAAGTGCAACACCACTGTTGTAAATATAAATCCCTCCTGAGTAGGTGCTAATTGTAAACAAAACTCATTACGTCATTAACTTTTAGAGCACTTTCACCAGAGAAAGTGCAGGTTCGAGTATAGTTTTTCTTCATGCCCGTCACCGGGTCAAATTCTTATACAGGTCAGATCAATCACTGAATTTTAACTATGTTTGTGAGGATCACTGAGGGGTGTCACAGCCTGATGAAGCTGCTCTGTAATTGTTGGAATCATAACTTGAAAATACCTTAAAATATGAACTGATTATCAAAAAGGTGTCTATTTCACGCCTGATTCATATCAGGCCTCGATTGGTGAGTCCTGAATAATCAAGATGTCTGCTTTATCACTTCATGCCCCCGCAAAAGTAATGTGACAAGTATTTTCCATCGCTGTTTTTAGATTAACACCAGACAATACCTTGCACATCTCTTTCTGACAAGTTAATATTGACGATCAGCAGTGTGGTAATCTGCCACTGTACCCTGATCTGAGGTCAGTGGCCAATGACAACACAAAGTCCTGTGCTGCAGCTCAGGCAGACTCTGCTCGGTACATTTTTCAAGTGAGGTCATCTATTTATAATAGCTAGTAATGGCTATAATAGTTATAATGGCTCAACATCTATGTGTGAGAGTTGTGCGAGGACACTGAGCAGTGCTAGTTTGGAGGAGCATGAAGGCAAAGACATGTACACATTTGATAGAAAGCAGGAGACTCAGCTGACCTGATAGACACAAATCTGTTATCTCTTGTTATACTCACTGGATCTATTAGAGTGTTTAACGTTGGCCCTGGGGAAGAAGACGGTCATAAAAGTGCACCTTGAGTAGGTGGATTTACATTAAAATGAGCTCACTGTTCTTCACTGGCAGGCAGGAAACGGGTGGGTCGAGACAAACCAGAGGCAATGACGCTTCACTCATCCAGCCCACGTGGTTAGGGCATGTTTACAGGATGCCCTCTGTCAAATGTTTTTTCCGTGATCTCTAAGAGTATGCTCACATCATTACTCACCTCAGCTCGACAGCTCCCAAGTCAAACTCTATTTTTGCTTATGGCTGGCTGCTGTCAAACTGTTTACATTGAACAGGTCTGTTCACTGTCTCCCGCATGTTCACCGAAAATGGATTTGGAAAAGTTTGGGACAAAATACATCCGACTGCTGCTTTAAAGTATGCGTGTGTAGCAGAAACAAAGACATTTTAACCTCAACTTTTGAATACATTGCTGCCTTGATATGTGTACACACAAAAACACAAGAAGTGTATTCAAGAGGATTAAAATAAGGTTGAGAAACAGTAGTCCTATTTCAATTTTCCAGGAAAGTAATAAAAATGCAACACATAAAATGCTAATGCTTTACTAAGGTCCTTTTAATAAATGTCTGTTAATATGTAATAAAACCTTCAAGTTTCTTAAAAATGCTTCTGAATGTCGATCCGACAAAAAAACGTGTTTATGATGCGATAATTAACGCTTAGATATTCTAACATACACAGAATAATGTCGATAACAATCTTATAAGCTTTGATGAGGCTCTTCTTACATAACAGCAGACATGTCAAGTCATTTGGTTTAAGTGTCAAGGAAGTTCAAAGTAAGGACAAGTCAAGTCATGTCACAGGTTGATTCAAGTCAAGTTCCTGCAATCTTACCTGCAGTATCTGATCTCAGTATCTGAGAGCTAATTAACAAGAAAGTGGACAAATAACCGCTTCCAAGCACAGCCACTCAAAAAAATAATCAAGTGGTTGCACAGCAGTCCAGGAACTCCAAATAATAAAAAGTATCAGAATATATAAAAAAGTCTTTATTACAGTGGCGTGTCAGTTTTAATCAAGTAAAAGTAGTAAAAACACTTTTAAAAAAATACTCTGTTAGAAGCAAAGGTCCAGCAAAATGCATATTATGTTGCTGTATTATAATTATTAAAGCATTATTGTGTTTGTCTTAACATTTCAGCTTGTAAAGACAGGGCCCATTTTAAAACGTGTGAGATATGTAAGAATTCAAGTTGAATTTTTTTTTTCATAAATCTCATAAAAAAAATAAAAATAGCAAAAAAAAATGTGAGGAAATACTTTGTTTATATGTGGCGGACCCTGCCACCTTTCTGCTTTAAACTGTGTTCTGTGGACCTTATTTTTTCTCTGAGAACAGCTTGTTTATTCAGTTATTTCCTAGTTTGTATCATTACCTCGTTAGAATTTGAATTTCTTCCCCACAACAACACAGTGCACCTTTAATTACTTTACAGACTGCTTGGGTAGCTTCAGGTATAGTGGAGAAAAAGTACAGTGTGTGTGTGTGTGTGTACTTTAAGCATTCATAACTGTTTCCAACACATTTTCTGACGCATATAATCCAAAAGACACACCAAACCTTCCCTATCATGTATCACACCTGGCCCCCTGGTCTACATGTGGTCTGCAGTACCCAGGTGCTGCAGGTGGACTGCTGCTGTAAAGCTGTCAATACACTGACGTGACAGATTACAGTATTACACAAGGCCCATCACTGCAGCACAGTAGAAGAGGTTATATATGAAGAAGACAGAACCAAAAAATGACTATTCCTACCATTAAAAACACCAAGGTCACCATAAACTCACTTCCTACTCACAACATTTAAGCTCCTATGACAACAACATTCACAGTGTAGCGCACAATTCATCATTATAAACTCTCTTCTGAGCGCTGAAGACACTTTACAGGAACGTTATATGAATGTAAACACTGCTTTTCGTGGGCCTGCTTCAAAAACAACTCGAGCCCGTGTTTGACAAATATGTCGGTGAAGTCACGGTCTACGTACCTCGACCATTAAACAGGACATTTAACCATCGCGGCCGCTCGTGGATGCCAGGTGAATGCGACGGCGCGTGCGGGAGTGTTTTCATGTCACGCGGGGCGCACGAGTGAGCCGCATACAGCAGGACGAAAGGTGACCGTGCCCTGACACCTGTTTTAAAAAAAAGAACACACACACCAACTACTTCATCCTCCTCCCGCCGCTGTGTGTGTGTGTGTGTATGTGTGCTCCGACCTTCCTCGCTCCGTGAAGACAGTGTCGGCTTTTTAAAGAGGCGAGCCGAAGTTGCCTTTTCCGCGCGTCGCGAGTGTCGTATATGTGTTTGTATGAGTTGCTACTGTGAGCCGCTGAGGAGATAAGAGGGGAGGGGCTAGTTGTAGCATCAGAGGGGCGGGACTTGCGTGGAGTGGACCAATCAGAGCGAGATACAATCTCTGGCCTCGGTTAAATAACAGTGATTTTATTTTGGAATACTTCGCTATGAGATTGGGGAGGTAGATTGCGGTATTTTCAAAATAAAAGGTTGTTACTGCTATGTGAAATGGCCAGATAAATGCAGTACAGGAGCCCTGGGGCAGAGGAGCTGTAGACCCCTGTTGACCCTGTCTTTTTATCCGTCCTGGATTATGGTGATGTTATCTAAATAAGGGTATCTATAGGATGTCTATAGGGTAAACACTAAATTTGGGGAAAACTGCTTTCAGTTTTAGTGCTCCATACACTTGGAACATTTTACAATGTACATTTAAACTTGTTACAGTTATACCAATAGGTCAGTTTAAGACTTTGATTTCAAACTACTCAGCCTGCAAATGTAACTGTTTTTAACTACGTGCTGTCTTGTGTGGCTGTCTGCTATACATCTTTTATGCACCTGTGTTTTATTTGTGTTTTGTCAAATTGCATTTTAATCTGTTATAATTTTTACGTACCCGCACTGTGATTATGTTCGTTGTTTCTTTGGAGCTTGCCCTGATTTTTCAGAGATTGAAATAAAGGTTGAATGAATGAACGCATGAATGAATTTGTCAGTTTTTGTCAAGTTTATTGTCAAAAACACAAACACACTTAGCACAACATATACTGTTTAGTTTATTTACTTGCAGTAGTACATATACCCACTTTGTTTACAGAAAGCAGCATTCACACACTGATGGCAGAGGTAGCCATGCAAGGTGCCAACAAGGAGCAATTTGGGGTGCAGCTGCTTCTCAAGGAGTCACCCTTTACATTCTTATTTTGATATTGTTCACTGTACAGACCGAAAAGCCACAGATGCCATGTGATAGTGATTTTGGACTAAATTAAATATAAACAAACAAAGGTCAGGGTTTAGTGAAATAATAGTGTTCTTTATTGTGTTATAAAAACAAAAATCATACAATATACCTTCATATTTAGCAGACGCTTTTTTGTCCAAAGCGACTGACAGTAATTCATACATACCTTCATACACTGATGGCGGTGGCTGCCATGCAAGGTGCCGACTCAGCACATCAGGAGCAGTTTGGGGTATAGTATCTTTCCTAAGGACACCTCAACACTCAGACCAGGGGAATCGAACCAGCGACCTTCCAATAACAACTGTCATCTGTGTGCGCCTGTTTTCTTCCTGTCTGTAATCTGTGAAGATGACCCTCATGAATGTGATGCAACATTTCCGCTAATAATTGTGCAGCGTGTGTGTGTGTGTTCATCTGAGACCTTTTGACCTCGCTTTACTGTGTAATCCCTGATTAGTGCTGTCAGATTAGTGTGTGTCATGCTGTTCACAACAAAATCAGCCTAATGTCAGCATCCTGCCCGTTTATCTGTGTGTGTATGATGGTTTGTGACAGTCACGGTTAAAAATACTGTCAGTCCAATCCAATTTAATACTTTAGTTTACATGTTTGTGGAACCAGATGAAAATGAAACACAGGGGGATTCGACTGGAACATTGCAGCGAGCTTTAATGAACTGAAATAAGGGTCAATTTGAACATGATAACACAATATTTGAACACACTAATAGTGGAGAGCAAAATATTTTTTGGGTTTTCTGTTAAAAGACAAAAAATCACTTATCCAACATATGTTTAGTGTATCAGATCCCAGAAAGTTTGAAACCATGAAGAACAAAAAACTGCTCACGTGCACATTCAGAAAAATGAAGTCAGAATTTCAGAAAAAAAGTGGAGCCAGGGAAAAGCTTCTTTGAATGTAAGTATTACTGGAGGAATTATTCATCTGTAAAACAGACTCATAAAGCTGCAGTTAATAGAAACAATGTGAAAACATTGGCCTGATGAGCAACACTGACATCTGCTGGAACAGAAGTTAAATTCAGGTATTATGTAAAGCACATACAGTTCATATTCTCACGTACATGAGTGAGTCAATGTCATTGAAAGGACTAAAACTCCAAAACACAACTAGGTATAAATCCCTGGACACACACACACACACACACACACACACACACACACACACAGTATATACTGACACATTGCGTGTGTGTGTGTGTGTGTGTTTGAGTTTAGGTATTGCAGCTGCTTGAATCTGAGTAAATTAGAGAAGCTATCAATGCAATGTTGTGTTCCTTAGCTGACAGAGTTAGGGGTTTTCATTTTGCTGTACCATTAAGCTATCTCTGGTACCGTACATCAATGGTTGTACATGATGCCTTACAAGTAAATAAATAAATTGTTTATTTAACTAAAATTAAATTAACTAACTCGAAAACTGTGATTATCGACAACAATCAATATCCTGTGAGCTTTGCTATAGTCAGTCAAATTTGATGCTTGTAGCTCCGTGTAGCTGCCATCAGCTAGTCAGCTCATCTGACAACACTGTTACAGAAACCTGGGATTAGTATTTACAGCAAGGGTGTTGCACTCAGAAACTATTCGTCCCAAATTCTACTAATGAATCTTATTGTAAATACTGTCACAGGTCTTGGATGTGTGTTATTCCAAACTTCAAGTCATCCATCGCTCTCATGATGGGTGTCTACTGTTATCTGTAAGTGTGGAGTGTCATTTTAGATGAATGTGAATTCCCTTAATATTGAGCATCTTATATAACATATCTAAAAACTTGCTTGTGTTGTGATTCCTTCGTATGTTGACATATTTTCTCGTCTGTAGAATAAAGAGAGTACAATTTACATTTCAAAAGGTCACTTAGATGTCATTTTAGAAATGACATCTATGTGAACTTTTGAGTCTAACTTAACCTCTCAGGATGTGGGTGATTAAAACCACAGGCTGCAAATGTGTGGCTGAAACAGCAGAGTTTAATGCACCACTTTATTTGAATACGAATGCATTAACATTTTAATTATTGGATAAGTCTTGCATTAAGGTTTCAATAAAACTCACCAGGATCATTATTCTTTAATAAAGGGCCACAGAGAGCCCACAACATGCTGGAAGTGACAGTTTATGGGCTTGTAAATAGAAAGACTTTTCTTATACATCCTAACATTTAGCTTCATTAACATTTCAATAGTGACATTGGTTTACTTTAGAACAAAAATGACGAGTAGTAAGTATTGTGATGAATTAAAAAATGTTGTTTTTAATGTCATCCAAACATCCTGAATGGGTTTCAGTGTTGACCGTGTGCTTCTGTGAGAGTTATAATCAAATCTACATTGAGAAATCAGACGTACTGAGCCCTTTGCATTTTTTATGCACTGCAGCCCTCTAAATATGAGTCCGTCAGTCGCAGGAGACTCTCCAACATGAAAACCCAGTGGGGCTCTAAGATGAATTGTTTTAATATAGACTTAAAATAATAAATAAAATGAAAAAAAGTCATAGATAGCAGGAAGATGACAGCAGTCGTCTGTTTCTTCATAAAGTTAAAAAGGATTGTTTGTTAATGTCTTCTTGAAGAGAGACTGCTTGTGATTGTGGCAAAAACAATTGTCTGTTGTAGCCGAGGCAGAAACAACGTGGGGTTGTCGTACCTTATAATAGGTCACAAAAGAGTTAGGGTTAGGTGACTGTGACTGGAGCACATCAACCTGAAGTCTGAAGCACGTCTCTCTACAATGAGGTTTTTTCGGTTTGACGTGCCTCACGTACTTTCCTTGTGAACAGAAACAAACCAAACCGTCTCTTCTGTGAGATACAAAAGTGAAAGCACCAAGATCATCTCTCATTCTTGTCGCTCACCATGAGCAAGGAGATTGTCTCATGTCACCCGGAGACTTCACAGGTCAAGAAATCGCCACGTCCTTGCCAAACCATCAACTTGGTGGTATAATTCAGAAGTTAACTCTAGTAGACTTCTATTAGGCATCTCTACTACACCAACAACAATGGATGTTATTTATCTGTTTTTCTCAACCGAGATGGAGAACAAACGTTTACCAACATGAAGAGAGGAAAAGTCCGGAACTCATGTTCTGTGCTCAAGAAAAGAGGTAAAGTTTTTTTTTTTAGGTTTTAGGCTGATGAGGAACAATTTGATGTACTTTATCCAGGAATGCATGTTGAATTGTATGTCATCAGCATAGAGGGAAAGTCTATGAAAGAATTGAAAACATGCTTTACAGATAAGTTTTTGTTATTTCAAAAGTAAACCACAATTTCTTTTTAAATAATTTTCTGTACTACATAAGAAAAATATATAAATACTATATTACACTAAAATTAGCTTATATACGCATGTTTTTTAAACACAGGTACATCTGCTTATAATTGTCAATTAACTCCTTTTACATTGCCTGTGGACAAGTTTGCCTTTCTGATTTTTTTCGCCTTGTGAGTCCCGTTTGTCATCACAAACGTGCCGGAAAAACATGGAACAGTAGAAAGCAGCAGATCGTATACTTCATCAGAATACATCCAGAAGACTTGAACTTGTGTTAAAAAGTCTTATAATATTCTGAATTAAACACATTTAAATAGCGTTCTGACAAAGTTGTTGAGGAGTGAGACATCTCACTTCTTTATGCTCTCTAATGAGTTGTTGACATGCGCAGTACTGATCAGGAGGACTCGGTTCAGACCACACTGAAGTTTCAAAGAATGGTTACTTTGTAAATATCTTTAACTTCAGTCTCTATTTAAAATTCAGTGAGGACTGAACACTGAGACGGATGGAAAGATATTAACAATGGCCCTAATTTCAACACAAGTCATAGCCTTGCGCTGGATAAAGAGATAAAGCGTCCGTTTGGATAGTGTGCTCATATCATAGTCAAGCTGAACCAGAGGGGATAAATACCTGTGACTGTTGCAGGGTTAACTGACCCGGAGTAAATCTCAATAATATACATTCATATTTTCACACACTGACTTGGCTGTAGACTGTTAAACAAACATTTATATATGTGATATGTTCTAGATATTAAGTATTTTTAAAGTAGCACTACGTGATGAATGACGTATGTGATGCGTGACAGAAAAACTTGACCAACACCCACAAATCCTCCAGCAAACAACATGACGTTTCATTTGAAAGTAAGAGAACTTTGCTCAACAAACATATTAAACAAGTACAAGAGGTGACAATTAGGTAAAAAGCTAAACTTTCTGTTTCAACTTTGTCAGCAGCAGGGAAAATTCATGTTTACTAATTGGACTGAAGGGCTGTCGACATTAGCATGGTTAGCTAGCTCAGGTAGAAAAATGTACGATCATCACTTCCTTGTTACACTGGAAAGGTTTGGTTTAGTACTATGGTAAATATATGACAATGCATATTTTTTAAATAAAATTGTAGGCATCTGTTGAAACTGGTGGGATCCGTGTTGGCAATGAACTTATCCTTTCACTTGAGGTAAGTGTTTTACCGGCTAGTTTTCTGGGTCGGGAGCTCGGAGCTGCCCTCAGACAGGGTGTTTTCTTCTACCCTTTTTTCACTATAACTTCGTGTTAGTCTATATGTTGGACCATCGCACGTTGATGATGAGCACCACCAACTCGGGTCATTTGGTCATACAATAATAAAATGAAGATGAATATACTGATTTTCAAATGCTTGCATTGCTGCAGTATTAAAACCAATCAAGATGCCAAAGAGACGACAAGATGATGATGATCATCCACCGCCCCGGTCACCTCTGGAAAACTGCATTTTGCATGGCTGCAACGGGAGAGTAATTGTGCTTCTCTAGGGCTGATCCACTGAGTGAATTCATTGCAATCCATGATATGAAAAACAAGCTTTTAACACAAACATTTGTCTGTATCGCAATGCTAACCCTAACCCTGCAATCAGACGTGAATGAAGACTTAGCTTACCTTTAAAAGAATACCTTAACTGGCATCGTATACCTCATCCAGTGTGGTCAATCTGAAATATTTTGCACAGCACATCCCAAGACACCTTATCAAATGAGTGTGCATGCATACACATGCACACACACTGTATGCAAACTTTAATCCAGCTAGCAAAGTAGCAGGCATAATAGCTAGTTAATTTTGCTGGCTAGCTAAAATTATTATTTCAATATATCAATAACAATTATAAGTGTATGTCACTTTGTTAGACGATTGTGTACATCATTTTTCATTATCTGAGTTTAACAAAGCTATTGTGAATCACTATAGATCATGAACAATCTTTAATGAAGAGGACTTCTTACCCTAAATCTGTGGCTCCAAGAGATTAGCTTAAATCATACTAAATATTGTTAAGTATCTGTTTATTAATGAATCTAATCATTAAACCTAATACACCTAAAACATACCAACAACGAAAATTCTGTTTTATCTGATTTGAGGTATAGTGAAGAATTTTAGCCACAGCAAGTGTATTTTTCAAGATCAAAAGGTCTTCTTGGGCTTGTGAAGCTACAAGTGATGCATTCATAATCACCATAAAGTGCTGGAAAATAATCATTTTTTACGAGAATTTGTCAAGTGGGCAGTGGCTGTTTTCATCTTTTAGGGAATGTCGTGTGATGTTTTTGTCAGGCCCCGGACTTGGAAAGAGGACTCAGATGCAGAAAGGAGTCAGTTAACACAGTTCTTTTATTGAGCTGGTTTGAATTTCACAATTTGACCCAAAGCGTCGTGATGAAATTAG
>OMLP01026454.1:26722-38906 GCA_900302685.1 Spondyliosoma cantharus | reverse complement strand
TTCCTCAGAGCAGCCGCGAGGGTTTTGTTCTCGCTTTTCTGCTCATCCAGCTGAGCCTCATGGAGAGCTGTAGCTTTCTCCATCTCCTCCAACAGGGAAACTGGCTCCTTCCGCCAGAAGAAGCGCTCCAGAAGTTGCTTTGCCCTTTGCAGGGCAGCTGCGAGCTTCGATCTTTCCTTTGTGTGATCATCCAGCAGGGTTTCTGTGTCCAGCTTCCAGTAGAGGCGCTCAGACTTTAAGAGATTCTCTGCCTTTTTCAGGGCAGCTGCCATCTTCTTGGACTCTGCTCTGTGCTCCTCAAGCTGGGTTTGATGGGAAGCCTGGATTTCCTTCGCCTCTGTCTGTTTCTCTGCCAGTTTTTCCCGCAGCTTCTGAACTTCCGCCCTCTCAAATACAAGATCAGACTCAAGCGCTGCTCCTTCCATTTGAGAGACTGTGTCAGCGCGGAACGTGTCTTGGTAAGAGGATAGCAAATCAAATGACGTTTTAACTTTCTTGGGTGTTTCCAGACTGCTACAGTCTTCGGTGTTCCTACTCGGTAAGCGATCTCTTCTCCTGGCTCCTCTGTTCTTGTCCTTGAAGTATTCTTCCTCCTTTCTCGTTTTTGGTCTCGTGTCTCTTGCTGTCTCACTCTGTGTACGATCCATTGTAATGTCTCAATACAACTGGCAGATATAAAGTCAGCAGAGCTCCTGAAACGTTTCTACATTCTAAAACGTATGACATCACAGCTTTGATACAAAGCAAAATCCTTTGTATCAAAGTATCATACGTTTTAGAATGTTTGCTTTGATCTTCTTCTTCCTTCTGTTGCCGTAGCAACAATAACAATGTTTGTTTTGTTTTACAAAAACTTGATGGCCTTTTGTACATATTGTGTGGATTCAAAATTTTGAATTCATAGTCAATATGACCGCTTATGGCCCAAAATAGTTAAAACATATCATATTTTATATTTTATTTTAAAATACAGACACTTTTAGGAAAGGTCATGTAAGAGCAGTATTGCATTTTTTCATTCAACAAAGTTATTGCAAATTTGATGGGGGGGGCATTTGAGGTGTACCAAATGGGGTTAATACGGGCCTGTCTCTAGGTGAGGCCGTATCAAACCGTGTGTAGCAGAGCATTGGCAAATCAGTGAGCTCAATGAACTCAGACCACATCAACAAAGGTGTTAGACAGAAAGAAGAGTGGCTGTGCTGGGCACGGCGTGGGCGTGAAAAAGCGAGGAGGACATTTCAGAAAAGCGTTAAGTGAAAGTGTTAAGTCTGCTCTGATGTGTTCAGTGACGTCAAGAGTAAATAAAAAGAGATACTCGGAGAATCCACGCTGTCGAACTCAAGCGACATCTGTAATGCCTCCTCTGTTTAACTGTCAGGACATCAGGAAACCCATGATTAATGTCACCCAGCAGGCACCATTTTAATGTGAAAGATTGTTCAAATTGTATGCTAGACATTCAAAGAGCATAGACCACAATCGTTCCCAGTAAAGAGTAAAGCGCTTTGAAATGCGTCATCTACATTCAGGCTGTTTTGCTTTCCATCTAGTGTCCTTTTCACAGATCAGCTGTTGGGGTCCTGTCGTCTGCAGCGCTGCTGGTTTAGGGCTTCGGAAAATGTTTTCAAAAGGTTAACGCTGAGCTAATTCCTGATGTTTTAAACACGCAGATTGTCGGCCTGTGTGTGTGTCCTCATGACAACATGTGGAGACGCCTTTTCTGTCTGTCCTCTGTTAGCATGATAGCATCACAACCATAAAAGATACAATCAGGGCACCTTACAGGTCTTTAGTTGAGACCAAAATGAAAGCAGAGTCAATATGGGTGATGCACAAGCAAGGGTGCCGGAATTAGGGAGGTAGGAAGTAGGAAAGGAGTCATTTGTCCCGCTTACTTTATATCATCATGGTAAAAATGCAGTTCTGGCGACACCTTTTTTTTGTAGCAGGAAAATAGAACATAAAAAAAGCACACAAAAACACAAATACACGTACTGATTATTCTGCATTGTAATATATAGAAAATGGCCAAATGAGTGAGAGCATCATGTGCAGTTCAGTTGTCAAGCATTTATGTAACTTGGCTGGAAAAACAACCAGTGAAAAGCTCAATCAAGTGATTGTCGCTGCGATGCAGACGCATTTCTTTCCACTTCCAGCACTCGTCCCTTCAAAGAACCCTTCAGACATCATTCAGTGAAAACACCAGTAACCAAACAGCATTTTGTGTTAATCTTCATGGCTGGTGTTTGTTTTTATCACACACATTTCAGCCCGAGTGCCACCACTGCCCTCTGTTCTATACACAGGACTAAAAGCATTCATCAGTTTGCTTCCAGGTGAGTTTTTATATCTCTCTTCCTACATAACTTGCTAACACACAATGTATTGATTCTTCCACATGGAGACATCAAACACACCTGGAAGAAAACATGATGTTTTTTGAGTCCTATTTATGAGTATTTAAAAAAAACAAACACTCATCCTTAATGATGATCTCTCCATCGTGTTGTTTTCTATTTCCAGCAACGACACGACTACATCGTCTCCTTCTACTTCCGGCTCACGGCCCCGGGGAAAAACTCTCGAGCCTGCACAGAACGCAAAATCCGATCCGATCTGATGCAACGTTTACATGCACGAGAAATGAGACTATCAATCGAATAATCTAGCTGTCTTAATTCGACTATAGAAATCCAATCCGGTCCGATCTTAGTCAGACTAAGGTGTATACATGCATCTTAGAAATCCAGTGATTCGGTTTTCTTGAGTGTCATGTCACTGAATGTTTCAGTACTTAGACCTTCATCAGGTTATCCATGATAACCTAAATGATCCTGGTAAAACACTGTGATCACATATCTCAGGGCTTCCGTAATACAGTCCAACCAGCAATGCATTGTGTGTTCACAAATTGCTTGTTGTGGCATTGTTCAGTTCATCACTTGCACATTGTAGCGGCGATGCACTGTCAGGGCAAAGCCTCAGCCCAAGGTTTCTCATATTCATGCGTCAGTGGCGGGTTTCCACAAAGCAGCGTTTTGATGAGCCGCCCTGTGTCTGGGTCCGTTCATTGTACACCTTTTGTAGACGTTTCCCTTTGAAACGGCCAGCAGCTCGACTATCACGGCGATGCTCAGACGCGCACTTCAGACGCCCACCATCATGCCTTTTTCATGCTCTGTTAGCTCAAGCTCGAGGACCACTCTAAGTAATCCATTCACATGCAAAGCAAGTGTGAAAATGGAGTTGCTGTTCCATGCAGCTGTTTATGTAGAGACTCTTTTGAAAAGAAGGGGGGGAAAGGAGAGCTCACTTCCCCTGCAGAGGCGGACTTCATGTCTGGCATATTTTTGTCTGTTAGTTCCTCTGTTAATGCAGTTTGTCTGTGTTTGGCTTGTGTCACAGCCTTCAAAACTTTTAATCATTTCCTCGCGCAATTTGGACACTTTCCGTATGAAATAGCATCTTTGGACCTGGTTCTGTGGACCAGTTTTGTCAGCTTACATGGTAATTACATTGCACTTTTCTACCCAGGTACCTGCAATGCATTTATCTTACAATTTAACCATATACAGCTCAGTTACAGACTTCCGTTTTACATCCATTCTGCATTTAGATGCAGTTTTTAGGGTTATTGTTTTCATTTGGATCAGCTGACTCCTTATTTTTGTACTTCAATTATCCCGTATCAATCTCACTACCATCGAATCAGCTGCTTTCACACTAGGAGAAAGAAATATGACACCAAAAAGACCTCCAAGCTCTACTACAGGTTTCTTTTTAACACAACTCCATTTTCATTTAAGCTTTACACAGTACAGTAGTGCTTCTGTTTTGCCGCTGAAATGAAAATGGAGTTTCAAGAAGGTCTTGTGGTCAACACAGCTTCTCCAAGTGTTTGTTTGGACACAGACGTGAAAAAAACCTTTTCCAGCCGTTTCGTAATTTGAAATTCGCTCCAAATGAAAGTGCGAAACCAAAGTTCACAGACGAGGTGTTAAAGTTGTATTTATGGTATCTTCTTGTTCGCCACTTTCGGAAGTCACAGCGACAGGCGACCAATGGAAATGTCCTGTTACCTTTGGGATAATGAAGGAACACACAACATGATATCATATCACGGTGTTGGTGTTGATCCTGTAATAATCAATGTTGCTCCACGTTCATCACTGGAACTGACCAATCATGTTTTTGTAATAAAATTATACATATAATAATAAAAAAAATATACATATCCTCAGTGTTGGGGAGACTAACACTACATGATTTTGTGCTGTGTCAAGTATTTCAACTACTTTTTGGGTTTTGTAGTTTAACTGCTCAATTTACAAACTACAATTTTGGCCAATAACATGATATATTTTTTTTTGTTTTATGGAAAAAAAAAAAACCTATATAATTTAAGTTTTATTGTATTTTTCTTTGAAAAAAGGCATGAAACATGTCATGACATGCTAAGCCAACGCTGCCTCTGATTGGCTTGCCCTAGCAGCACTCAAATGCTTCACAGAGTGGGCGGGTCTTTGTGCCAAGGAAGGCAGCGCAAAGATGTTTCTAGTGCCAAACTGAACCGGCTGTCTGATAAAACATTGACAGACTGCTCATGTGATTCTGCCCTGACATCTAGTTCCAGTGCCTCAGTGTTAGAGCCTCTGAAGTTCCTGTGATGTTGTGATGACCAACAATGTCAGCTTTTGTTCTTTAACAGATAAAACTTGGACTGAATTTTTTGTAGGCTATTATATTTAGTTTCATATACACCATATGTTGATTTATTTAACGCTGAGTTAAATGAGTATAAGTAGTTGCTAAAGCTACTTTTTTTAGCAGCAGTTTTACAAACTACATTTCTCCAGCCAGGGGTAGAAATGTAGTTTGTTCAAACTACTGCCAGGCTGAACTACATGCTATGCTAACCCTGCACGAGGATGCTTTCCTGCTCGCACATACTTGGTTAATTTTGACAGGGTTACTGCCACAAAAACATTTGAGAGCAGAGGCGAAATCTGAAAGCAGACGTTTCGTGAGCGCACAAGAGCGAAGAGAGAACGGCTGAACCTCGAGCACAGCGACACTACACCTGAGTCCAAGCACACAGTCTGAGCAAAAAAAACAAATCTTTAAGCACAATTTCAGGGTTATTTGAGGGCGAGCGAGGGCTTTTAAGAGCATTACAAAATCAGAACGTGAAATCAATGAGCCACGCTCTCGCACTGATAGACCGCACTCTAAAATAAAGATAGGGGAGGGAAAAAAGCCCAATAAGCTATGATTTGCTCCTCGTTCACCTCAGACATCCAGATCCTCTCTATAGCAGAATGAGGTGGCAGCTACCTCTCGTTGCCTCAGTGACACCCAGTGGTGAACTATCTTGACAGACAGGAGGCAGAAAGGGAGAGACGGCGAGATGTGGATACAAAGAGAGCAAGATAGAGGGACAGAAAGAGAGAAACAGAGAGTGTGTGCTTACTCCGGGAACCCCAACAGAGTCCAAATGAATATCTCAACACACTATTGATCCAGACACTGTCACTCCTATTCTTTATCTCAGCCCTTCCAACTCCCACTCCCAGTCTCTCCATCTTGTGCTCCCTCGCTGTCAGATTCAAATTCGTCTCATGTTTTTCCTCCCTCCCTCTCTCTCCCTCTCTCTCAGACTGTCTCTCATTCCTATGGTGCCCCAGGGTATAATCAAATAACTGACAGAGAGATGGAGTGTATCAGGAACTGGCATGCGGTTCAGTTTATGTGTGTGTGAACACGCTCTTTTACCCTAATGTTCTCGCAAAAATAGAAAGATCCTCGAGGGGTTCGATATTGGACTGGGTTTAGGGTTTGAGATTAAAATGAGTTTTTCAGCATTTGGTTTTAAACAGTCTTTGCTGTGATCTTTCTGAACTTTACCTCATAAAGATTATGTCAGTCAAACTCTGTCGTTGCTATACGCTCAGTTCTTCCTATGCCCTAAAAAAAAATCTTCCAACCTCTGCCAGATTAGGTAAAATCTTTGTTATATCGAGCAGAGAAGAGCTTGAAGGAAGCTGTGATATTGGAGAGGTATAGGCCCTTCCGGCTTGTTGTCCCAGGAGTCCTCTGAAGCAGCAGGCAGGTACTGGGAGGCCAGAGCGGCTTTACCTTCGGCTGTCGCTGAAGCTAAATCTCAGATGTTGGAGGAGTTCAGGGAAGGTTATGAAGACAGACCGTCAGGTGGCCTTAAGGAAGTTCTTTGTTGGAAATGGTGGATTGCTCCCTTTGTATTGGGAGCGAGTTCCTGCCACAAGAAAAGGAGTTCAGATTTGTTTTATTCGAGCGTCTGAAATGAGTCGTTCCTCTGTAGGGTCCGAGGGCTCGGAGTAGAGTCTGTTCATGGGCATGTTCGAAGGAGCCATCTGTTTAGGATGACGCCTCCCTTTATATGTTTTTTTCTGCTCGTGCTCACCTGGACGCAGACTCCAGGGTGGACCCAGAATTCACTGGAAGGATTTTCACTCTTGCCTGGGAAAGCTGCTGGATTCTCCAGGAGGATCTGAACAACTTCGCCGGGGAGAGAGACATCTGGAGCTCGCTTCCACCGCGACCTGACCTGATGCACCAACGCCAACTTCAGATTGGATTCCACCAGGCCCGTCACGGCTGCGTTACGGTTGCAGGAACAGATCGCGGCTGTTCTGGACGATGTTCAGGTTTCCACCGGCTGCTCCATGATGCAAATTTCAGCAACAACAACCCAGACGCAGCTCTCAATCTCTCCTGTGTTTGTGCAGGTGTACAGGCCTTATGACTCTAGAGGATCGTTGCTGCATTATATTCCATGGTCTCACTGGTACCCACCACCAGTTCAGCCCTTTGCACTGTTGTAACACCGGGCTGTCTGCGGTCGGGCTGGCTGGTAATGCTGTTATGGCTGAATGGGAGCAAATAACTGCTGCCAAAATCTTGAAGAAAGCGTTTCCCAAAAGAGTGTTTGCTGTAACAGTTGACTGTCCACATACTTTTTTGTAGCGTATCCTGTGATTGTGTGATTGATTGTGATTGTGTGTGCGGTTGTCGTGCCTTCAGAGGAAGTTTGTGTTGAGAAGAAATGGAGACCATTAACCAGGCTTTACTTGTTTCTGCTGCCTAATCAGCCACTAACTCCCCTGGATCCCGACGCAGTAATACCACTGCCACAGAAGAGGAGACTGAGGGAGCGAAGCCGAATAAGAGACAATGAAGGATAAATGAAGAAACTGTGGGGGAATTAGAGATGAAGAAGAATGAGATGATGAGAAAAAAGGCTGCCAAATAGAAGTGAGGGAGGCAGGGAGAGGGAACAGCCACTTGTGTCAAAAGAAGAAACCGTCTCTATATTTGGTTTCGTATCTGAACTCTGGACTCCGCCTCACTGTCGACTTTCACATTTCAGTCAATATCTGAGGGTAGTAAAGCGTCGGTCAGAGGGAAATAAGGTCTGGCAGGTTCGGATCAAAACATGAGCTTGTAATGTTTTGTCTTTTCAGTGAGCAGAAAGGGTCAGACAAAAATAAAAACATTTTATGTGCAGGTATAAAAGAGAACAGTCTCTCGCTTGACCTTGGAATCATACCTGTGCTCTAAATGGCTTTGAGATATCGAGCCTCGCGCATTTTTTTTAACATCCTAGAGAGCAAATAATAGTCACTTCAGAGGACGAGCGATGGCGACATGTCCTGCTGCAACTCTCTCTTTGCTGCTTGATACAAAAGGAAAACTGGCACAGACTCATTTTCAAGGGAAATCTGTCTCATATTACACCTTGGCCAGCTTTGATACGTTGCTCTGAAGCATCAGCACGAGCTACGTCGGTGATTTACCCGGATTAAAAGCGAGTCAGCTCTGCGATACCGGAACGGCCACGATTGCTGTTAACCCACTGACCTCGCTTCTCATACGAGTGTTGCAGTAAGTAAACGGGCCCAACAGTTTATATCATCGCCGAGAGGCAGCGGTGATAGATTTATTTATGCGCATGGCTCTCGTCTGTCTCAGTACATAAATGATTCGATTTGAGATCCATCATTGCTTGCCTCGCAGTCAGAACAAATCAAACCGAGCGGATATGCTAGGGAAGGGATGGAGGCTAAATGTACGGCGTTTCTTTACTAATCAGCGCGAAAGACAAGTGAGTTCCACAAACTGCCAGCTTTGTTTAGGATGAGTTCATGATCACACAGCAGGAGGGAAGGGATGTCTTAGCATTACAGGCTATTAAAGGCAATTCTCCAATTAATGTTTACTCCATGCCTCGAGGGGGGATGAACAACAATGACCTCATTAACCTGTCAAATGACACCTAGTTCATGTTAAACTTAATTGTTTTCAACACTCATTTCTCGCTTCGCCCCCCCCACATTCAGTCCAACTAAAGAAAATGAAACGCAACATTTCCCCTCTCGTTTCATCCAAAGATTAAAGATTTTCGACACACTGCCCGTCGCTGCGTTGGTGCTCTGACCCCCCGCTGACGCCGCCCACACTTTCTCCACACTCCGCCCGTAAAAAGCTTCGGCCGAGGTTTGGCAATCTCTCCCCGCAATCTGCCCCATCCCCTCCTTTTGTCTGTCGATTTGACCATGTGTGTCCTTGAGCACTGATGAAAAATCTGATGGAATCTGGCAGTTGTTTTTTTTTGTTGTGCTTTGCCTCAGGCTACATGTCTAATTAATCATTACCACCCAGGGTAACTCTCCAGTGAATTATTAAGTTTTTGTTTCAAGCGTGCATGATCCTGTTTAGAGGGTACCTTTACATTTTGAATGTCAGGTCTGTTTCTCTGCCAAGTGCTCCTTGTTGTTGTGGTTTAATATTCGGGTTTGGTACATTTCAAACTCAGAGCACATGCATACCTGTGTGAAGGCTAGAGGATCATCTAAGTTGGTTGTTTTGATACTGTGATTTATAGGCGTAATGCCATCAAGTTTTAAATAAATAAATATGTGCATACACCAAACAAACTTTATGGTTTAGATTTTAAAGGACTTAACTTTTTGGGTTGACGCTCACTGTTCTCATCAACCATGTTTCCAGGTAGCTGTTGTACCTGGTGTTGTCATCAGCGTCAAATCAATTCCAAGTTTTAACCCATAATAATAATACAGATTGCAGATACATACAATGAATGCCGGCTTTATGTCTACAGTAGCAGTTAGACACAGGTAGAGATGGTTTTGCTGGGCAGGGTGGGACCGGCTGTCGACCTGCACTACACACCCCTCCTCCAGACTTTTAAACCCACAGTTTTACAGTGAGGGAATCCAATTACATCCAGCACCTAGAAAAGACAGGGAGAGAGGAGAAAAAGATAGACAGAGGGGAGACTGAGGAAGAGAAAGAGAGAGAGAAAAAAAAAATCAATGACAATCCAGCTGAGGTGGAACTAAGCTTGACAGTGCGGCTCCTTTCGCTGCTTCGCACTCGTTTTGTTTTTCCTGGAGCGATAAAAGTGTATGACTGTCTGGGTGTTTACTTCGCACCGGCTCACCACATTAACCTCGAAACACTCTCAAGGATTTTTGTTTTCTTTATTCATTCCCTCTGTTTCATCCCTCTCCTCCGCGTCTGTTCTCGGCTCCGTCTCCCGTTTCCGGCCCCTCGTTAGCTTTCTCCGTCTCCACTGTCGCTGCTTTCATCCGTCTCGTGCGTTTGAGTTTTTCGGCTGCCTCCCTCCCCATAATGTGGTCGTGTTATCCATCGCTAATACAACCAATGTAGCACATGTGATTCACATCAAGGTGTCAGAGTTTGTTCGTTTGGCGCTTTACGCAGGGTTGCACAGTGTAGTGTGAGCTGTCGGCCCTTGATGCTACTTTACACACATAAATAAATGAAATACAACTAGAACGGCACTCAGTAGTGCAATACATCCGCTAAGGCCCAACAGTACCCCTTAATTTAATCAAGCCTAATCCAATATCAAACTCCAGGGCTCTGCTTGATCGTAATTTAAGATCATGTGTCTATTCACTCATACTGTAGACACCAGTCACCTCAATACGCCTGATTTTCCAATGCGTTATTATAGAAAAATGCATTTTTTTTTCTGCCAGTTTTTGTGTAATCCCGCTGACAAACCAACCAACCAACAAACAAACATGGGTGAAAACCATATATACAGTTACTTTTACACACGTATGTCTATACATCTACAACTTCAGTTCCCTGTCGTGTGTTGATGGTGACGATGAGATCCGGAGTGTCACAGCGGGAGGAGCGAAGCTGCTGTGCAGTCTGTGGGAACAGCAGGAGATACTTCTGTATCTTTTGCCAGACAGAGGCAAGATGATCAGATTGTGCCCGGGTCTGTGTTTTCTTTTAGTTTCCTCAGTAGATGGACACCAATGATGCTCTTCGTGGTATTTATCACCCACTGCTGAGAACTTCCTGTCCTGTCCGTGAACAAACCATGCCAGTTTGTGATGTTTCCAGTCAGAATGCTTTTTTTCTTTATTTCTGCTTTATAAAAGTTTGCAAGACGATGCCGTGGGAAGTTCGCCATCTTAGGTTCCCCAAACAAATACAGTCATTTTTGAGCTTTCGTCCATAACAACGTCTCTGTGACGTTGATTCGCTGGATCTTAAAGCTGTTCACCTGCTCCACCTCGGCTCCACCTCGGCTCCACCGATGTAGAATTGTGTCTTTGCCTCATTTTTCTCAAGGCACCCCAGCCCAGAGTGCTTAGTTTCACGGGGGCGAATGCATTGAATACTAAGCCGAAATTGTGCAAATAGCCTTCTGATGTGTGTAGGTATACATAAAACAACCAAACCGTGTAATGGACCCACTAGACCAGCTGGTGTCACCTCCAAAATAAAGGCACCAAAACTACTTGGTTAGGTTTCGGAAAACATTGCGGTTTTGCTTAAAATAGCAAACCAGCCAACCCAGACCTCCTCCGAATGCTGACTTTCTGCATCTTCATGCTACGATAGAGCTTTACTCCCATCACTATCACCTCCTGCTCGTACTGCACCAAATATACCTCTCATGGCAAACAGTGGTGCTCACAAGCTGTTGTATAGTTTATTGGCAGGTCTATTGCATCGTTTGGCATTTAGGAGACTGGGTTGATAAATAAATACATATGTTTCCCTTGAAAGGAGCTAAGAGTTTAACTCAAACCATGAAAACATTTCCAAAAGTACAAATATATCCGTCATTTAAATGAACCTACTTCATTCTCTCGTCTAAAACAAGAAACGCTCTGCCATCGTCTTGTTAACCTTTAAAAACCGAGTGTATTCTCCCCTGAACAACACATACCGCAGTGCTGTGGATTTCTTTCATGCTGGATTTGAAGTGGCTTCACCTCCCTGTTCTCTCTGCTCGTTTCTTTCGTCAGCTGTCACGAGGCCTCTCTATACTGCCAAGCCTATAAGCAATACATTAATGATTTCAGACACTGCTGGCGTCACGTTGTCAAAAGCATGCCTCAAAGAGCCTGTACAGTCTTTTAGGTTAGATTTAATAACGTGAGGGTTTACAGAGTGGATAAAACGGAGTCTTTTCAAGGAGCACTTGCTGCACTTTGTTCAAAGATGAAGGATAAGGGTAATTTTTGGCTAATAAATCCCTCAGCCAATTAATTGTTCCTCGACCTCTCTTTGAGGCCCCAAAAGTCACAGTATTATTACCAGAAATCATGGGAAAGTATCAAAGACTTTATATGGGTTACTTGTCTTTTCTATCTAGAGGTCAAGCACGATATTACATAATTTGGGGAGGGGAGGGAGTCAAATGAATACTTTTGATAGTTGAAGCGTAGTACAATAATTAATACCTCACCTATAGTTGGGTTGCAGCTTGCAAAAGAGAGTGTGCAGAATGAAGTTCATTGCATAATCCCACTAAGATGCCAGGGAGGATGCTGTGGAGCACATGAGTATAGTTGTGTATAGTTAATTTAGTTGTGCTTTGGCTGCAAAAACTGCAGCACAGTCTTGCTTTATAAACTTTAAAGATGAAGTGAGTTGGTTAGGTCTGCGGCCGACAGCAGCGTTTTCATCAGCCAAACAAGAAATTGTGATGATTTCCCCTCTACAAACGTGTCATTCTGTTTTGTGTGCTGATGACACGAAGATGGTTCCATCCAAATTTAGATCTGAGGTGGTATTCACAAAACACCTTAAGGCAAGAAGTTCCTCTCAACTGGTCCGAGTCTGT
>OMLP01026454.1:11533-26702 GCA_900302685.1 Spondyliosoma cantharus | reverse complement strand
GGGTAGGACGAAGGATTTTGGTCAAAGATGAATTCAAAAGCTTTTCATGAAACTGCGAAAATTAGCTTGTAACTCAAGGAGAAGTTAGAGCAGTAACAGATCAACTGCTGATGGCAGCTGATGCCAGACACAATATACCTGACGAGTCAATATCTGACCTCGTGTCGTGTGTAAAATCTGTGACGCAGTTTATGAAACATCGATTTTTGTAATGAAATCCTTTTAAATCGGATTAGCTTCTCACGCTCCGACGTATGAAGCCAGTAAGATCGATTAATGTTATATTTCACATTTCCCGACACAGACAAAGCCTAGTGAGCAAAGTCCCCTCCTGACACATGGTGGGCCTTTCTCAATAACCTTCGTTTTTTTTGCATTCATGGGTTTGATAAAGGCCTGACGTCAGCCATTGCAACGGCGTCGACCCCGCTCCTTCTCTGACAGAAGAGGAAGTTCTCCAAGTTGCTCTTCATGAATATGTTCATCTTGGAGGACTCTTAGTCGTAAGATAAGATCCTTCATGAATACATCCTCTGATCTACTGAAAAGAGTCAGTGCTCTGCATTTGTACGAGCACTTTAACTTCAGACCGACACTGTTGAGAACACCGGTGGAATCCTGAAAACGGATCCATTTCTAACCTAACATTTAACAAACTCTCATTTCTTGGTATCAAACCTAATCCATGCAATAAATTCAGAGACACTTCATCTCCTGAGCTTAAACAGACTCTCCCGGGTCTGGTTTAACAGAGAAACTACCCCTGTGGCAATTGAACAAAGACATGACTATAAAGCAGAGACAGACTAGGGGAAATCAAATGTAACAGAAATAAGGTTATTTACCTTTTTAAATTCCCGTAGTGTGCCAAACTCCAGTAGCTACCTGAGGTCCAGGACACTGATCCGCTCGTTCTCTGTAGAGGCTTTGATGATGATGTGAGACTGTGTGTAATAACTCTCAAAAATACTTTTCTCTGCCCACAAGCACTCCATATATACAAGCCTATATACAAGGCTGCAAATCAGGCTGTGGCAATGAGGCTTATAGAACTATAACAAAGAGAAAAAATACTTGTGCTGTACTTTGAACAGTGAAGCTTAGAGGACAGCACCAATATAACTGGCAGGGATGGACACATAAAGGCTTGAACCAAGGTTTTCACGTGGAAAGTGATTCATAGTTCAGGTTAGAAAGGGCTCTAAGTAGAGGTAAACAATTCTCAAGAAATTCCCCATGGCCATCCCGTTTAGAAAGAAACGATGATGAGTTATACCTTTTTCGGTCCAAAACTTTTGTCACCGTCACCCATTAAGTGTTGCCTTAAACTTTTACCTCAGAACATATTTGCAAAGTTGGTCCGCGTCTGTCTAGAGGTAAGCATGTGAGGGTGATGGTTGGGTCGTCCTGCGTCCAAGAAGTGGATATGGTACTTCAGAGTACCATCAGGGGGGCGATGACGGGAACAAAAACTGGACAAATCTACATCACAAGGAGGTTGGGGATTGTTGGGTGGATTAATATCTGAAGCAACCAGAGTTTGAGTCCCGTGTACGACAAACAGCCAGTTACCAGTTTCCGTGAGCGAACCAACGATCTCTTTCAAACCTAACCAAGTAGTTTTTGTGCCTTTTATTTTGAAAATGTAGCTTGTATTTATTGGGAAATTGACCACAGATCGAGACCATGTTGTTTCTCACGGACAGGCAATGCCAAATGTGTCAGCGACGTGGCTGACAGGCGAGTCTGTTCGGTGGTCTGGTGTGATTCTGACTGGTCACAATTAAGTGCAGAATGCAAGTGAATGCAAAAAACTAGTGCGCAATACATTTTAACTATTAGAATAAGAGTGAAAATAAGGATTGTTCTGTCAATGAAATGCATGTTTCTGTTAAACCAGTGTGTAGTTGGGCTGTGCAATTATTCAGTATGAATATATTAATGTGTTTATGCCGCAAATGCAAGGCGAGCTATAAACTTTTGTCTTTACTCGGCGTGCAAGGCGGCGTGACGGATTCACAGAGGACACGTGCTCAACAAGGTCCAGGAAAGAAGCTTCGTCTTGGTCCCTCTGACAGATTTGTAGCTACGGAGGCATTTGGCAGAGCAGAAAAGTCAAGTGCATCATTCAAATCGAGGGGGGAAAGTCAACAAAGGATGCTCAGAGAAGAGGAAGCAATTAACTGCACACAACACATGCTTCAAGAGCAGTTTATGAACAAGGCTGGAGAAGCTTGGCTGTCAAGGAACATTTCTCAGGGCACGTCTACGCCCACAACTGCCGATGTGATCAAACGGATCCTTCACAGCACATTAAATTCATCCATCCACCGTCCTATCTCTGCACACACCGGATAAGCTGCATACTTTTTATACACCTACAGACAGTTTAGAGTCTCGAGTTTGCTTCATGTGTTTTCTGACATGGCGTCCGGAAGAAGCCGATGCAACCACAAGGAGAACTTGCAAGCAGCCAGGCGGCATAAGACAACAGACCTTGCTGTGGTTGTGGCTGCACGGTCCTCAGAATGTGCACTTGTGTTTATTTCCTAGCCCTCATTAGTATCAGCATTTCCTTCCACAGCATGCAGATATTGTCATGTGATGATTTTGAATTAACGCTTTCATTCAGGCTCTTCTTGATATCCACGACTGTATTATTTTATTTTTGTCAAATTATGCTCATTAAAATACCCAGCGAGAGAATACAGACAGGGAAGAGCAAGAAAAGATGAAGGCAGGGAGAGGGTCTGTGCTGTGAGACGTGAAGTGAGGGGTAGGCAAGCGCTACAAAGAGCTCTAAGTACAAAGTGAATGAAACTCTGGTATCTTTGATCCGGGCCTTCTCGCTTTGTTTTAAGGCTTTAGCTCTCCAAAACCCCTTCATCCTGGCCCTGTGAAGTACTGAACAGGGTGCTTGATTTGGTCTGCTGCGTAGCACCAATTATCCATGGCTAATGGGACTGCACCACGTCGGCGAATCATCAGGTGTTCCTGCATTTAGCAACATTTTTGTCTGGAGAATATAACATCAATGTGTAGCAAAAATCTAAGGTTGATCACAGCATCTCTTGTTGTAGACACTGAACAATCCCTGCGAGATTTGGTGAAGTGAATGCTTTTAAATTCAGCCCACCATTCTCAAATGTATACTTAGGATTTGGTTTTCTGTCTTAAATTATTTGTAAACGCGTGTGTGGTGTGTGTGCATGGGCCAAACTCACAATGAGCCGTCCTGCAGGAGCTCAGACGCGCCAAACTGACATGAAAATAAGATCTAGCAGCGTCGAAGGTCGATCGGTCTCACCAAATGTGTGTTCCAGGGGGTTTACTATCCATATCCATCCACTACAGCACTTACAAGTTCTACTGACGGAGCAAAGAAAAGAGTTCAGAAACAGTCCGGTCTGACCCTCAACCATGGTGCTTATGGGAAAAATGGTTTTCATTAAATGCAGCTGAAAACTAAATATTAAATAAGCAAAAGCATCCAGCTTGAGTAATGAAAGAAATATTTCAAAAAGGGCCCAGCACTCGTCACTTGAACGCATTCGTGTTCTCCATCTCGATTTTAAACCATCGCCACGAGCAGCTGCAGAGAAACAGCTTGACCACACAGACTGACAGCTGCAGAATCCTCTTGGGTTCAAATAGCACTTGAAGCCGCGGTTTGTGAGAATGCACCGCAGATGTGTTTGATTTTAATTCTTCTCTTCAGAGCGTAGGCGGCGAGGCTCCTTTTTTCGGGGGGGGGAGCGCCGCTCATATTCAGCTTGACATCCACAACAGGGGCATATTTTGAGGCAGCTGTTGCGCTCAATAATTCACATATTTATTCAGAGGCAGCGCATGAAAAAAAGGCTTCATAAAACTTTCTGCCTGTGCCATCTTGTAATCCGTAAATATGTGAATTATTAAGCAAAACTTCTATTTCCCATGTGTGCCAACTCTGTGTCTGCCATATTGACTGATTGAGACTGTTGATAAGGTGCATTCAACATTTCTGTAGCCTTTCCCCGCTGAAGCATCAAACCATTTGCTTTTGAATTTTAAACATATTCCTGCAGTAGCCTGAAATAATCTTTCACACTCACACAAACTTCTGGACATCGGTTTTGATGTACATGCCCGACTAATCACCGCCGCTTCGCTGAAACTCTGAGGCAATTTATTCCAGCTATCAAACGCACAACACAGAACATACATACATACATTTCAACCCTGAACTGATGTCGTACGCCCATCGCTTCCAGGATACTTTGTGTTTTCTGACGTCAGTCTTCTTTTGTATATTTCCAACAGAAATTTAAAAAATGTAAAATATCAAACAACAATCAATTAGTCAACTGTAACTTCCTGTTTAGAATCGTGAGCAGAATTAAGCACCTGATGTTTTAAAACCAAAGCCAACGTGTGTAAAGGGATGTAGCACAACTGACAAGGAATTATGTTCATCTTTTTATTCTCTTTCCCTCACCTGAACTGTTCTAGCTGTAACAGTTACCATACCTGAACTACAACATAATTACCATGTGCATTGTGTTTCTTATGGTCGGTACCTGATCCTTTGGTTGGACCCAAAACGTGGGCGTCTCTTACATCATTCCACAAATCTCTGAGTTTCTGAATATCTTCACCACAGAGGTTGTTTTCCAAAATGTCCCTTTTTCAGTTGCCTTAAATGCTGTTTACGTGTATTCATAAGACCAAAAAGCAAAGAAAAAGCAAATGTGCATAACGCAAACTACAAATATTAAACCATGTCAGAACACAGACTGCTCACAAAACTCTGCTGATCAAATATGTGTATACGTTTGTTTTTTTTGTGCATTTTCTTTCTATTTCTCGTTTAGGAAAACTAAACTAGGTACTGCTGTAACTATATGAGAAAGTTTCTTGACAGATAGCCAAAGCAGAGCTCACAAAACTCCGATCAAGCTGTCAAACTTGGCAGCGCTGATTAATTATGAATCATGAAGCTGTTGCTGCAGAGCCTCTTCCATAAATATGGTACTTCAGTGTACGAGGCCACTGTATTGAATACTGACGGGGGGGAAGACAGACAAACATCCACAGTCGCAAACATGTGAGGAGCCTTCATGTCAACACACACAGACTTCATTCTCTGTAGACGTCAGATCTGGAAGTTTACTGCTATGTTAAAATCAACAAAGAACAAATTATGAACCCTAAAATCATTATTGGGTTCATCAGTGAGGCTCAGCCTGCAGCGCCAGATGAAAATGTTACTCTGCAGTGTGTCTGAATCTCAGACATTTCTTGATTTCTAAGCTACACAGGAGGATTCATTTGATATTCTCGTCTGCTACTTAATTTGACTCCATTAAAAAAATGACAATTTGTCTACAAAGGCAGGACGATGACTTTGAAGTCTCAATAAGAGGTGCTTTGTTTCGGGGACATTACAAAGTATGCTGAGGTTGAAATAAGGTAGTTTTTGAGAGTGCGCAGGCATAGTTACATGACTTTGTGTGTGTGTGCGTGCGTGTGTGTGTGTGTGCGTGCGCGCAGCGTATATGTGTGTATTTCAAAGCAGAACAAAACGTCCTGGCAGCTCGGTGGCCTTGAGAGCATTTACTGTTGTTTCTGTCAAAAGCTTGACAGGTCACACCACGCTTCGAATAGAACAGAGCAAACAGAACAAACTAGAATAGAAGAAGATAAGAAAAGTGAGGCGAAGCGAAGGGGAACAAAAAAAAAAAAAAAAAAAAAAAGGGGAAAGCTTTTCTTTCATTTTAGTTTGAACTTTGGAGCCATTGTGCCTCACGGAAAAACGGAAAGGTTTCCGAGTGAGATAATGATGCGAGTTGAAAGAAAAAGGAGACGGAGATTAAAAAGATACTGTTGTGGTGTCATTTCTGACAAATCCTTTTTGTCTCTCTCTCACCTCAGGCCAGCAGTTTCCTGTCAGAGGCCCAGTTTTCCGCCGAGTTGCCGGAGACTCTGGACCCGCTTTTCAAGTTCCACGAGACCATCGCGAAGGTACGACCACCGAAATAACTTCAACCAGTAGAATCTTTGTATCACAGTGGCTGTCGCTGATATAACACAACATTGACCGTCAAATGCCGTGTCACTCGACGGTCGGCGATCTTTCTCTCTTTGTCGTTTAAAGCGGCAAAAACAACTCCGGGAATGTGTAAATGAACAAAGCATGGTAGAGTTTTGTATTGCTGCAATACAGCCTCTTGCCACCAGGGACAGCAGTGAGCGCATTGCTGCTGAGCTGCACGTCATGGTGAGTGAAGAAGAAATGGGGCTCCATCTTTGAATTAACATAGGTTCAAGGTGATTTATTTGTTAATATACAACACAGGGATGCATTTCAAAATAAAAGTTTGCAACTCCTTCATGCCACACAATCATAGGACATGTAGAGTTATTGGTAAACACTGTACATCCTTCTTTGACTGAGCAACGAGCATCGATGATGATATCTGAGTTCTGAGCGATAGCCAGGCAGGAAGCACAATTCATTATTATTGTGGTTGGATTTATAATAACTTAAATATTTTAGTCATTAATACTTCAGTTCAGTCACTTTAAGAAGCCCACATAGTTTCTCCATCTCCCCAAAAACACCAGTAAGGTTCCCACGTTGACAGAGCAGCAACTTCAAAAAGCTCACATTGGCTTTCGCGATTACAGTATCCAGCTTTTAAGCTTTCTGTAGGTGAGCGGCAGGTGTACTTTTACTGGTAGCCTTCCTTTGCTGTTTCTTTTCAGCTGCTTTCAGTCACTCGGCCGGCGCAGGAGATTAGCGGGGTCATTATCAGAGAAAAAAAGCATTCAAATGTCACAATCGACTTCAGCTTTTGTCGGTCAGAGCCCGATAGCCTTCACTAATATTCACTTGAGATGAAGCAGGCTGTGCAGGAACAATCAAGTCCTTCTTAAAATGTTCAGTTTCCCGCAAGTACCTCTAATTCAGAAAGCCGTGCTGCTGAGGGCAAAGCCACAGAGTTGTTGAGCCATTTTTCACTCTTATTTTTACATATTCAGAGCAATTTAAGAAAAGTGTGTGGTGTGTGTGTGTGTGCTGAGTGAGTTGGCATAATTAAAAAAAGGCAGCTGGAGGTGAAAGGCAGCATGGAAAAGCATGTATCCGCCGCTAAACTCTCAGATTTGTACCTTTTTTTTTTAAAATAGCCCTGAGTCTGAGGAGAACAGCTATGATCGCTGTAACAGACAGTGACATGTTCATCGTCTTTCACGGAGGCCCGACTCCAAACAAGAATGCTTAATTTGCCGAACCTCGCCGCCTCATACGTGTGAAACTGCACATAGTTTACAAGTGTTGCTCTGACAGGAGAGCTGCAACACTCAAGTGTTAGCGAGGATAGTAACTCAACCCACTAGTGTATTTTCAGCTCCTCAACGCCCTCTTAAGATAAGCAGAAAAGAAAAAGAAAATGTATTCAGTACTGAAGACAGTGGAGGAGACAGATGCAGTTTAATTTGGGTGAGCGGGATGTGTAGGAGAGAGAACAACGGGGTTTGCACAAAAGAAGCTCTTCTTCTGGTGAACACGGTGCCGTCTGTGTATTCAGACTCTTGTAGCGTTCAGCCTGAAGACCGTGTCTGTTTGATGCATGCATGATCCCGAGTGTGACTTTAAATGTACGTGTGTGTATACGAGTGTATTGTCGCACATGTTCTGCCTGAGTTGGAGTCTGGGCTGCATTCCTGTGCAAAGCAGACGCCGTTTAAACATCTTTCCGCTGATCTTTCTGGGTCCAGCAGACCTCATAGCGACCACAGTCCTAATGAGGCGAAACATCCTTTCCGAGGTCCTAGTTAAGGTTCGAGTTAGGCATGTATTGATTATGGTAAAAGGTGGGGTTACGGTTTGGGTTAGGCTGTCCTCCATTAATAGGAGAGGATAGCTTGACAAACGTGTTGTGTCCACTGTGCAGGCGACCTTCACGTCCATCCGATCCCTGCCGGACGGTGATCGCTTGGCTAAAAGGCTGCGAGTTGGCAGCTCATTTTTCTCTCTCGACGCTTCTTATTTTTTTCATTCGACGCCTCTTTCATTTGAGCAATGACCTCTGAACAAAGACGGATAAAGGACAGGTCATTCCTGCGACTTGACACGCGCACGTACGATATTCCCATCTGCGGTTTCAGAATTGACGATGGCGTGCTACATATCACCCCCCGCCGTCTTTGAAATCCATAGGCATGGTTTCAAGGGGCTTCTCAGAAACACTACTGGTATTTTTTGGACTGAGGCTGCTAATAGAACTCCAAATAAGATGACAAAAAAACATCATTAGTAGCCGCCACTCATAATGACACATACTGTCAGCGTGGCATCGTTTCTCTGTGCCTCGAAGAACTGTACAAAAATAGAACATGTGTTTTATGACGTGACAGCGCGATGCTTAAAGATAGAGATTAGGGAACGATCCTGGTCATGCCGAAAATGAACTGACTTTTGATGGGAATACAAACTGAAACAACTTATGCCGTCTCAATTGTCAAGTTCCAAACTAACATTTCTGTGTGTTACGTATGTTTTGCTTCAATTTTCTATTTCTCTCTTGTCACAGCGCTGGGATGTTGCTTTGGTTAGATTTAAGCACAAAACCACTTGGTGAGGTTTAGGAAAACGGCATGGTTTGGCTTAAAATACCTGTTTTGGTCACCACAAAAACACCTGATGTTTGTCCGACTTCCTCTGAAAAATACCCGGTTTTGGTCACTAATAAAATAACTACTGCCACCCAAGAGATCACTTGTGGGATTTGCTACCGGGATGGTAATCAGAGAGGATACCTGAGGAGGTATCAGTAGTGAGGGTAATTTTGTAGATGCCTCTTGACCCAAGTGTCACCAACAACATATGAGTCATGCACAGGTCTAGCCCTACTTGCGACAATGTCTGTGATCCGACCCCACTGATGATATGCCAAGATGTCCCTTTTTGACAAATGAACCCTTCTGCATCATCAAACAGAGCCATTACAGAAATGAGTCCCATCAATCAGCCTGAGGATATGTGGCATACATGGCTAAAATGTTATAAAAGGCCTCACACGTCTCCACAGTGTGTTGTTGGGAATAAAGTCGGTGTAGTCAGGGGCAGCCAGTTTGTTCTGTGTGTGTGTCGCTTGGGTCAAAAAGTATATCAATTAACTGTACCGCAGTAATATAAGAGAGAATCCCCTTTTAGCAAATTGACTTGAATTGCAGTTATGACTCACGCAAATTGTGCCAGTCGGGTAAAAACCTGGTTGACTGTGGTGGTGAAGATGGACAAAGCGACAGGTAAAAAAAATAAAAAAACACTTCCTGTTGTTGTTGAGTAATTTCACTTTATGCAGCAACTTTGCCAAAACAGGGTTGTATTTCAAAATAAAAGTGTGTAACTCCTTCATGCTACACAAACATAGGACATGTAGAGTTATTGATAAACATAAATACGTAGTGGAGTTTTTTTTCTAGTTTGCGTTGTGGTGATGATAATATGGATCGACGTCAGGTAAACACTGTACATCCGACTGTGGCTGAGCAACGAGCATCGATGATGATATCTGAGTTCTGAGTGATAGCCAGGAAGGAAGCACAAGTCATTATTATTGTGGTTGGATTCATAATAACTTGAATATTTTAGGAATTAATGCTTCAGTTCAGTCACTTTAAGAAGCCAAAATAGTTTCTCCATCTCCCCAAAAACACCAGCAAGGTTCCCACGTTGACAGAGCAGCAACTTCAAAAATTACAGTGTCCAGCTTTTAAGCTTTCGGTAGGTGAGCGGCACGTGTACCTTTACTTTGAGATTCCTGCACAGACATGAGCACTGGTAGCCTTCCTTTGCTGTTTCTTGGTAACCATAAAATCCAGCTGCTTTCAGTCACTCGGCAGGCGCGGGAGATGAAATTAGCGGGGTCATTATCAGAGAGAAAGCATTCAAATGTCACAATCGACTTCAGCTTTGTCGGTCAGAGCCTGACAGCCTTCACTGACATTAAAAGTCTTAAAATGTTCAGTTTTCTTGATTTTCTTGAGTTCAGTTGATTGATTCAGTATATTGCTCAAGGATACTTCAACGTGCAGTCAGACAACCTATTCTACCTCCTGCACCACAGCCACTGTGATTCATAAATACAACGTATTGCATTAGATTAAGAGACCTCCCATCAATATTCCATATGTGTACATGTCTATAATAATGCTTCCTTTGAGATTGTTACCACAATGTCATGGCAATGCATTCAGGAAGTCCCTATTCAGTGTGCAGCACAGCAATACATAGTTCTGGTCAATGTATATGTTCTGCATTGTGTACAGACTTTCTTTTCACTAACAAAGGCCAAGGAAAGACTCCTCGAGAGGCTCTTCATCCTGATGGTGGCTGAACAGTTTCTCACCTCAGCTACACAACGGGTGGTGTTGTTTGCTTGAAATGCACTTGTAAATATAAGAAATGTGACATGTCAGCACTGACATTTCAAAAAGCCATTTGACATGTAGACCATAATAACAGGGACGAGTTGTTGGATGTAATACGCCCTGACTGGCTGACTGGCGTGCTCCTCAGGCAACAGAGACGAAGCACTGAGCATCATTACTGCAGCAAAGCTTTTGCTCTGTCGGTGTTTTTGCCTTATTTAGTCGCAAAGCCTCAACAACACTTTGGTAAAAGGGAACCAGGATTGAGGATTGCACCAGTGGAGGTCAGGGAGTCGTCTGAGATGAGCGAGGCCAAGTTTCACAGCCTGTTTCAGGCAGGATTGCTCCACCGAGGCACCGGACGAGGTCCTCTCTTCATTCGGAGTTAGACGCCGAGCAATATACAACAATTAATCCTGACCAACACTCTGATTGGTAAACCAGACATTTAGAATGTGATCAGTTCAGCATGACGGCACACAGAGAGCTCATCACTGTAAATATAACTCCGCCATTGTAACTCCCAGAACTGGAGCAAAAAAAAAAAAAAGACAGCAAATTACACAACAAATGCTCATGAAAATGTTATATAGCCGATTTATTGTTATACACAGGGTGAGATTTGTGGAAGAATCAGAGGGAGAGAGACATTTATATTCATGAAATTAACTCACAAGCCACAGCGGGCCTTTTCAGACTATAACCTCCTTTTCAGCCGTTTCTTTCAGCCGTTAAAGTCGCATTTAAAGAATAAATACGATGGTATGAAATGATGGTATAGCGCCACACACTCTCGGGTGATATTGCGTAAGTGAGCAGTGTCCGGGCCCCATCGGTGTATGTTGACGAGGTTTTTCACGTCTCTTAAAAGTGCGCTAAATTTTGAAAAGTGCCCAACTGAGAAAATCCCAGCTCCTCCCTTCAGAGCCGCTCCTGCAAAACACATGAACACGTTTCCTACATATGACATTAAAAATAAAATGCTTCTGGAATGACTTACCAAGAGCAGCATGAAAGAAAAAAAAAAGCACAGTTGTTAATAAAATACCATCCTGTTGTTTAATTTTTGATCGTTATTTAGCTCGTTCTCTTGTGGTCGGGTTAAAGTTTTGTTTTCAAACTCCCAACGTTTTAATCTTTTACGTTACCAGCATAGATTTTTCGGTTTTATCACATTCTCTCTCCAGATCAACACATCCTCACTTCTGTCGGGCGTCTTCAGTGCCACGGATAGCTCCTTTAAGTGTCTGTTCTCTTACTTTAAACTCCCTGCACTTTTATTCTGCTCGATTTGAACTCTACTCAGGCTGAAACTAGGCGAGGTAACCAAGCATAATGTGGCTTTTCTCTAAGAATGACAAACAAGAAGGGTCCCAACGAAACAGGACACACGTGAAGTATTTAGAAGGATAAAAAGACTTCTTATCAGCAACAACTCTGTCTGAAGAGCGACGCAGATAAACAAAACACACTCTCTGCTCTATAATGTTTCACTGTAGCTGAAGATTTAAGCAAATAGTTTTCATTTGGGTGGTTATAATCTGGTAAAGTAGAAGTGATACGATACAAACACGCTCAATTACTTGTCTCTTAGTAACCTGTGACGAATGGATCCTGCACATTACCTTTGTGCACTGGAGTTTGTGTCCCTGAAGAGTTTTGCTAAATGGACTTTTACTTAGTTTTCAGATATTTAAAAATGTATTTTCAGTTTTCAGTAGCAGTTCGGTTTGGTTTAGCCGGCAGAACTACTCGGTTAGGGTTTCGGAAAAGACTTTAAAATGATAAGTATTAGATTGTTCCAGCGATGAGCACAAAATTTACCACACGCACAAAAGTCTTTATGTTTTTTTTGGGAATCCTGTGCCGGAGCTGCGCAACATCCTAAACACGAAGGGCCCCCACAAACGGGATTGAGAGTGATACGGGGCTACCGAGTTTGATATCGGATTACACTCCATTGAATTAAAGGGGATTATTGGGGCTTTGCGGAGGAACTGTATGTGCTCGCTCTCGTTAGGTTTCAACAGGCGCTTTCTCACAGCAGACGAAGCAGGAAAACACACAGGTGGACTTCCTAACATCAACGACGGCTGCATTCCATTCAGATGAGACGGTTCCAGGGCTGCAGTATTGTGCGTGCTCACTCGCTGACATGACTCGCTGGGACATTTAATAGATGAGAGCCACTGTTAACGCCGCTGTTCACACCTGTGCCTTACCTGCTTTGAAAAGCCGTGCAAAGGGTCTATTTATTTTGTTGGCTGATTTGATGAAAGGAAAGCAAAAATCAAGCTTTGTCTTCACCCGAGTATAAACCTTTTACATCCTGTTTGATTATTTAACCAATGCATCTTGACGACCTTTTCCTGCCTTATGTTGGTTTGAAGTACATTTTTACCAAGCCGATTTTTGTCCTGGGATCACAGCGGTGCAGGACATTAGCTGCGAGATGTGTTCGAAACTCCGTCTGAAGTCTTAATATGCTCACGGAGATTCTGCTCACCTGGCACCACGGAAAGAGCTACGCTATTGTTCATTCAATGACTTTACGGCTGCAGAAAATTCTACTGTACTACATTTCTTTCTTCATCGTATAGTGTTTTCTTTCTCCCTCCCTCCCTCTCACACACACTATTCCCCTCGCTCTCTATGGAATGGTGTATGTGCATTGTTAGTGTTGTAGCTGAGGGATCGCGCCTATGCTCTGCATCCCTGTACTCATTTGTCAAGTGCGGTTTTGGACGCAGATTGGTTGGGAGGGTTCGGGGTGGCAGGTGGCAACAGCAGGCATCTCTCTTCCTCTCTCCATCTCTTCTCCTTCCTCTCTCGTCTCCGTCGCTCCGTTGGCCTCTTAACTGTCTCGGTGGGCAGCGTTCTCTCTGTGTAGCAAATTTCTTATGCATGACGTGTGCGAGTTGGCTTCCCCCGACTTGGCGAGGCGAGGCTGGCATTGATCAAGCCGACAAACGACGGATAGCGCTGGCAAGCTCGTTTACCGGTCCCTGCTGCACACTGCTGGGTATACACATTAAACTTGGAAGGGATTGAGTGCTTGTATGCGTTGAACGTAGGCATTGTGCACAAACATTAAGTTCCTTGCAAGTAGAGATGATGAGTTGTCCTGAGCAGCGTCAGTAGAACTCACAATGAGTCATTCTTCTTTGTTATTTTGGATTAATCTCACCGGAAAAATTCAAAGCCAACGCTTGTTTGTTTACCGACCACTTAATACGACCTGTGCTTATAGTCCAGCACATCAGAACAATGAGCATGTAGGCAGCTTATTACGAACCATACTGATGTTACTACTCCTGGCTTTAGTAATTATCACGTCAGGTGAAAGAAAGCACACGTAGGGAGGTGACCGGAGACAGAAGGTCGGATCATATAATCACAGATTACCTCTGTTTATACCCAGTGTCAAACCAAAAGTAAAGGGTGAGTTATTTTAACTTATCGACGTAGTGAATTTAAGTCACGTACATAAAGTGACGTCGGTATGTTCGTACCTGAAGTTACACAAGTAATAAAAGTATATTATCCCAAACCACAATGTTTTCCGTGCCTAAACCAATTTAAATCTAATCTAATCCAATTTGCTGCAGGATTTATCTTTCTATGACGTGAGTCATCAGGATGCAGACGACACAGCACGAGGTCCCTCCAGGTGCTTCGGCGCCGAAGTGTCCTCCAAACTTGTTTAAAGGCAGAAAGTGTTTAAAGTGTCTAAATAGACGCGCTTGCAGGTTGGGCAGACGACCCAGCGACGTGCACAAATGGGAATAACGTCAAATACGTACAGATGGCTGTACACAAAAATACAGACATAGTTGTGTGAAGAATAAAGAAAAGGCTATAGAAGGAAGTCCAAAGCCGCTACAGGGAAGGTAAAGCTTCATAGTTTGAAGCTTAAGGCCACTGATAACGTGCCAGATTTGACGTGTTGGGAGTGGGAACGTGTTCACAGTCTCTTCTCTCCTTCAACTGCCTAATCAATGCATGAAACTGACATGCTTCTTGGATTGTTACATGGGAAAATCGCAAATAAATAAAGAAATATGGAGAGAGTTTCAGAGGCTCTTTGTTGATACGCACGTCATTTGAAGCTTACTGAGACATTTCCCTTTATGGCGGCTACGGTTTTTCTATTTCCGTATCCTCGAGCGACTCCCCTTGACGTATTCCCAGCAGCTTGTCATGGCACATGTTACATGCATGGTCAGTCACATACTTAATGGTGCCATTAATACCTACAAAACAAAAGTTTTGCCACAAAAGAACACATGAGCCGACCATCGGTGCGGGAGAATTTGATGTCAACAAAAGACTCGAGGATAAAAGCCTTCTCTTGCCTCGGGACATTAATATGTGGCAGGTATTTCCACGTCCCAAGACATTATGACTATATTTACAAGCAATTTACAAGTATCATTGAAATTGATTCCATGTCCTTGTCTTTGAGGGAGCAACAAAGGGAAGCATATAGAGGGAGACAGAGAGAAAGAAAGAGTAGATGGTAAGAGAGTAAACAGACTCAGAAATAGACACAGGGACAAAGGGAGAATGACAAAGTAGCATATAAGCCTTGAAGTATATGAAGGTGATCGCAATAAAGACTAAATGCCCCAGATCCCTCCCAGAGAGAAATTGATTGGTGTAAACAGGACTGAAATTGAAGTGAGAATGGAGGAACGGATGATTTAGCCAAAGGCAATAGAGACAAAAAAAAAAAAAAAAAAACAAATAG
>OMLP01026446.1:0-10343 GCA_900302685.1 Spondyliosoma cantharus | reverse complement strand
TTTAAATAATTTTTACTTATGGCCAATTTAGTAAATAATAATCTAATTAATTATTATTATCTTATAATTATTAACTATTAATAGCCAAATTTAACCTTCATTCCCTATTAATGCTGTGTTATACCCCAACACTTTTGTGTTGTTATATCTGCTTAATCTTGCATCCTGATAATAACAATATTATCTGTTGTTCACAATTATAGCTGAAAAGTGCTCCCAGCAAAAAACAACAAACAACTTTTTAAGTAATTAGTCTAATACTTATAGCCACAAACATACAATTTTCTCTCTTTTCTTATTCAACAAATTCTTGCTATTTCGTTTAGCTGAACTGAAATTGTATATTTCTCACTTCAACAAATCATTGGAAAGATATTTGAGAAATTACTGTCAAATAAAGGTCACAACGTAAAAGTATATTGATGACAGCATTAAAGTCTTTCAGCTGCCATTTCTTCTCGTTTCCATTGGTATTGTGCGCTCTATGTTGTCTCTCTTCTTGTCTAGTTGCACTGGGTTTATTGCTCTGTTTTCCAAAGCAATGATAAACACTGGTCAACTGGTAGGGAGTGTACAATAAATAAAAAAGGCGAAGTAGGCTACTGTTTAAGCCTCACAGATAAAGAGTTAGCTGGGGTGTGACCCTTAGTGTTATACTTAGCTAAACCAGGTTACACCCACCAACTTGCGCTCTGTACGCATATCCAAATGTGACCATTTCAGTTTTTGAAACGTTCGTCCTCTGGCAGCATAATAGCACCGGTCAGCCTCAGCACCATATCTCAAGTACACTGCTTTTGTCAACAAGTATACTGAGCCTCCACGGCTGTCACTAATTATAGATCAGACCCCTCATCTATAATTAGGAGCATATCTTCCTCTACTTCATATAAACCACGTTTCACATTTCAAATAGTTTCAATCAATAAATACACCCATTCTTGTGATGTTTCAGAGGGAATAAAAGTGAGTTCCTCATAGTCTTATCGTGGCAGGTAAGGTAAAAGATGTTATCGAGTCATTATTAGTTCTTCCTGAGCATCAGTGGACAGGTCCTAAATAGAACATAAAGAAGATTTATAGGTAACAACGTGCTACTGAGGTTACAGTTACGCAAAAGAAAAGTTCTAACCTCGCTTACTTGTTAACATTTAAGGCCAACGTTTCCACGGAGAAGCAGCCTTGCTAGCGGAATTGTATAGTAGAATAAGTTTACTACGCACGTAGTATTTAAACAGTAGTGAGGTAACTAGGTAATTCGAAATTACATAAAGCAAACTAACCCATACTTAATCTACACAAAATAAACTGCATAGAATAAAGTATGTGGTGTGAGTCAGAGTGGTAAAGGCTCGTCCACTCACCTCGCTCGGTGGTCCTCTGAAGCAGAGACGGGCAGGCGCGCGCGCTCACAAACACACACACACACACACAGACACGCGTGTCCAGTCCACCCGGACACACGAGTTTCTTTTTCATAAAGCTCACCTACAGTCAGTGTTTGTTCCCGGTTGACAATCAACATTTGTTATCATAACAGAATGGTGGTGTGGTTCATAGTTGCATGCATTCAAATACCAATGCAAATCAGACTGCCGTTGGAGCAAGATCAACATCACCTGCATGCATAGTGATAGTGGTCATACGTTCTACTTTGGTATTAAGGAGCTGTAGAGAATATTCAGGGTCAGTCTGTAAATTGTATTATACATTTACTGCAACTAGAAGACTTCACTGCTGAACTTTCCTTCTGCTCCTATCACCAACACCTATCTGCTCTGAACACAGCCACCATTTCTCTCTCACTTAACCACACCTGTGCACTAAGCAGAAAAAAGGAAGCAGTTTGGCGACACAAAGGGGAGGGAAGTGAGAGCTAACTGTCTGCAACACGGCAGTTTTTAGCATTTTTCAACAATTTAAGTCAATCGTAACAAATGACACACAGACACACACAATATACATACATACATACTAAGATAAATACATATAAATACATACTTACCCAGTGTATTACAGATACACACAAATACACTGGGAGACACAGCCGCAGCAAACAACTTCAAGTTCTCACATGCATTTTCTTCAGAAAATGCTAACAGTAATTCAAAACAAGCTGCATACAGTATAGGAAATCAGAGGCCAAAAACAACAGACCTACTAACTCATTAAAAAAGACACAAACCCATTACAATGCAAGGGATCGAGATTGTTTATTATTTTGAGACAGCTCATGAAATTGCGTTTGCATTTACCTTCAGCCAGTTTATTATCATGATAGCCTACAATATACAAAAATCTGTAAATCTGTAATCTTTAGATTAAAGGAGGACTTGGAGCCCCTGACTATAGCAAACTGGTACATACACAAAAATAAAAACCTTATATATTATACCTTTCAGTTTCAGGGCCCTGTCGAGCTCTACATCTTGTGAATGAGTAAGGTTATTATTTTCTTCAGAGACAGTGCCTGTATAGGGACAATAGTGGAAAAGTGGAGATTAAATGCCCAGTTATGATTATAATAATAATAATATAATAAGTGCAGCCATTAAGCATCTTTGCCAGAATTTACATTTGCTGAGGATTAATTGAATATTCTCATAGCCTGAGATCAGAAGCTGCTCTGCAGTCTTGTGGTACAGTACACAAATATCATTTTGTTTCACCATGTTCATATTATAATTCCCTTGTTGCTGTGTATCCTGCAAACAGCTGTGTTTAAAACAGAAAATTAGCATTAATAAGTAAATAAAGCATTGCCTTTTTCTTTTACTCACTTCCAGAAAAAAACATTGTGTTTTAATTTTTCTCCGAAGACAATGTGTACAGTAGTGTGGTAAGGATTGAGAGAAACACCTTCAGAGCTTTGTCATCTCTTGGTTGCTGTTTAAGAGTCACTTTTACTTCCTTCTCACCTCCCTCTTTTTTCAGCAAATCTCCTTCACACATGCCTTTATTTACTACTGTTCTCTGACTTGCCTCTCCAGTGTATAGCAGCTCCCCCAGTATGAGTGTACTGTGGGGTGTGTCGCCAGAGTGTTCATGCTGGGTATGTGTGTATAGATAGACCCTCCAGGGGAGTGTGTGTGGTGGTGTGAATGCCAGTGTCTGGATGTTGACCAGCTGCATCGCAGCCTGAAGGCTTTGTGTGGAACAGTGAGGTACTGCAGTGCTCTGGACCCATTCTTTCAAGCACACATAATCTTCCTCCACTTCCATTTTCTCAGTACCTAGACACAACAAAACAAGAAGCAAAGTCAGAGAAATTGATGTCAAAATTAAGTATTTGTACTAAGTGGTGGGAACAGAAAATACAAATACCTTGAATTATCTGAAATGTGTACTTAAAGTATTTCAGTATATACAAGATGGCTCTTGTATAAAACTGGGCTGTCGGCAGCAGAAAGACATAAAATTGGTCCTACATAAGCAGAGAAAACAGAAAAAAGGGGCTATGGTATTCCCTTCTGCTCAAAAGGTAGAAAACCTACGACAACCAGAATGCACTGCACTGCACCACACCAACCGACGCACTCACCAGTAGCTTGTGCAGATATTAAGTTTGAAATCCCATTTTAGACATAACCACACAAAATTTACAAAAGTTAGCCCATATATAACTGATCTGAACTTGCATAACCAAACTTTGAAAGAGCTAGCAGATGCGGCTAGCGGTTCTTTGGAAACACAACGGGAGTTAGAGGACAAAGTTAAGAAACTTTCCGGACAGGTTGAAACTCGAAGAAGAATGTCTCAACCTGGTAGGGTTGAACCAAGTTTTGTCGTAATCGGCCAAGCCAATGTTCAGATATAAAAATCTTCCAAGTTTAAGAGTGCCATCGAGTGGTCATGTCCCCAAATTTTGCACGGAGCCTAAAGTGAACATGATGAGGTACCGACCCAAGTTTGATGTCAGTCAGACACACCGACTATATGTAAACTAAATTAAACATCTGCATGCATTGCATAGTAAACATGACATGTTGGTAGATGTACAGGACATGAGGTGTGTGCTTGCTGTCTATTTTACACATTTTTGGCCAGGAAGACGAGCCTGTCTGCTTTCTCTGGCTTGAGGCCCCGTTGTGGCTTCGTAGCACAAACGTGGGGTCAAAAGTTTTCAGCATGTGGATGTGGATGAAGCTCCGGCTTTTCCACTGTATATATCAGTTGGTAAATCAGTCTCATTTGCCAACAAAAATAAGCGCAAAAGACAGAGCAAAGCATTTTGGCGGTGTGTTACATGACAGTGGAGGCAAATTATTTTGTACTCCGTCCAACTGCGTGTTGGACCACAGGTGGAAGTCGAGGCTGGACAATTACTTTGCCACCACCAAACCCTCGAGGTTGGTTAAAGGAGCCAAGAAAAAGCTCAGCTACACTGTGGCGTCAGCTTCCAAAACAGTTGCTAGGGCTGAAAGAATCAAGGTCAGTAGCCTACAAGATTAAAGCTTGTAAAAGTATAGTCAACTTGAAAATGGAATGAAACAAAAAGAGGCGTGTGTGAGTGTGAATGAGATGTGGATGTAAGTTAACATTAGGGTTAGATAGCCAGTAGTAGTGTAATTTCGCATGCAAGATGATTGAGTTTGCCATAAAATAATTATGTTTTATTTGCAGAAACACTACTGTTCTGTGAAAGGCTTACTGTAAATGATTCAGTTTGCTGTAGGTTACACTGGATTTTGTGTGTGTGTGTTGTGTTGTGGTGTGTGTGTGTGGACTGCCGCGGTCCTGTTCATCTCGTAGTGAACAACAAGTGTCCCATTCTGACACATGCGTCTGTTTGAGAGGCTGAAATAAATGTGTTGGTCAGCTGCCTTTAGTTGCAACAGCCTTTAAACAAACTTTGCAGCGGGCGGTGGTTTGTTCGAGGTCTGACGCCACAAAATCAAGCTACTAACGAGACAGTGCCATTTTAGGAACAAACTCTTGGCTTGCTGCATGTTGTTGTTTGTTTCTCTGTGGAAAGTCAAGGCGGGGGGGGGCAGAGCCCACTATGAACTACGGGAGCCCATGGGGAGAGGTGGCGGAGCAAGTCAAAGAGAAAATCAATTTTATTTTTTTAAAAGATTTTGGAACCATTAGGAGGGCCCTGCTGGAAGATCTCAGTCAGCGATCAGGCTCATAAGGAGTGAGCAGATCACAGATATAGGCAGGAGCCTGACCATTCAAGGCTTTAAAAACAAGCAGTAAAATCTGCAATGTGTGCCTTGTTTGGCAATCAACTCAGAAAAATAGTTGTTTCTTGCTTCTCTGATTGTACACTGATAAGTGAACATTAGCTCTTCTAGAGAAGCAAGGGAGATGCTGAGTACCTTTTTCCATTTCCTCTCTGCCATCCTGCATCGTCTCTATAAAATTCTTAGTTCTTCGTTCAGCCATGGCAGAGAATGAGGTTTCAGCTTTTTAAGTCTGAATGGAGCTATAGAGTCTAAAATATTTGTGCAAGAGCTGTTAAAACCACTGACAAGTTCATCTACAGTGAGGCCATGTTGTTCACCTGTATTAAGAACTGTGCTTGAGGATATAAAAGCTTGGCTGGAGAGTCACGTGGGACCGTCGGGAAAGATGGCGGCACACTAGGAGAGCTCCCAACAACCATCACCTAATTACATAAATTAGGAAACACACACTTCGTTTTGGAACAAAATATTAATGGCCTCTACTTATGTAGTGCTATTGTCGGTAGGTGACCAACAAATTTCAAATTCTCGGCGAAATGGCAAACAATAGCAAAGCAAACTTTTTCAAAGGCGCATCGACGAGAAGCAAGCTAGCTACGAAAAGCAGCCCACCGCCGGAGAACGCCTCACCTGCGACAACACCAGAGAGCAATCCCCCACCAAATAAATCTGAAGTGTGAGACCCTGGCACTGGAAGGAATATCGATGAAAATATGTTTGAGGAAATACGAAAGATGAGCGCCACTCTACAGGTGGTGGCGGGGGATGTGGTCGCCATCAAAGAGACAACAAAAGAGTTAAAAGACTTGGTGGCTAACATTCAAGAAAGACTTGGAGAGGCAGAGCAGCGTATATCGGACATCAAGGATATGCATGCAGGGATGGAGAAGAGCATGGAGAAATGTGACAAGAGACTAGAAATACTGTGGACACGTGTGGAAGACCTCGAGAACAGAAGCAGGAGGAATAATGTCAGGATGGTCGGACTGAAAGAAGGTAAAGAGGAGACGGGCAAAGTGGCTCAGTATGTGGAGAAGATTCTGTATGAGGGGCTCGGTCTCATTGGCAGCGATTTCGAGATTGAATCTTTCTTTGAAGATCTGACGAGAGAGCTGACGGAAAAAAGAAAAGCCTTTATGCCGGTGAAGAGACGCCTGCACGAGCTGAATGTGAGACACAGGCTGGTATATTCTGCAACGCTTATCTTTACATGGAAGGAACAGAAGAAAACATTCCGAGACAGCAAGGACACGGAGAAGTTCATGCAAGATTTAAAATAGAGGACCACAGGACTTGATACTGAGAACATGACAAAGTGTGTGTGAACCTGTGGAAGTAAGGTAACTTTTATTTTGATGGGTTTGTCGGGCCGGATGGTCGTGTCGCCTAGGAAACCGCTGATGCGCCTCACAGACCAAGTCAAGTTTGTTTAGTTCAGTCCATGTTCAGTCAGGACAGCGCTTAGCAACAGCAAGTTCTGGGTTGCTTTGCTTGAGGGTTTATTGTTTTCGTTTATGTTTGTGTTTTGTGTAAATACAGTGTATTTGAGTTTGCCTAATAATGCTCTGAACAGATTAGAGAATATTTGTTTTGTGAAAATAACAACCATGACAGATAAATTACAGTCACAACCACAGTACTATTACAAGCTTGAGAAGTATGGCTGACAGGTATATCAATATAATAGCATGGAACATAAATGGATGTGGAAACCACATTAAATGGAGGAAGGTTCTGACATATTTGAAATCCAAAAATCCAGATATAGCATTTATTCAAGAGTCACATATAATGGGGAATGAGGAGGCAGTGAAATTTAAAAAAAGTTGGGTAGGGAAAGTTTATCATAGCTCCTACTCGAGCAAAAGGAATGGGGGGATGATTCTCATCAATAAAAATCTAAGCTTTGTTTTGCTAAAACAATACAACGACACAGAAGGAGGACTTATTTGTATCAAAGCCTTGATTAATGGGATTAGGACAATATTATGTAATATATTTGCTCCAAACAAGGAAGAGCCTGATTTTTCCATGAAATTAATAGAGTGATAGGACATATGGAGGGTCAGGTCATAATAGCCATAATAATGGATGGGACGATTGATAGGAGCAGACCTGGTGGTAAATCTTCACCCAAAGATAGAGCTGCAATTAAGATGTTGGCAGAGGATATGAACCTGGTAGATATATGGTGATTAGTGAACCCACGTGTGAGAGAATACACCTTTTACTCTCACTGCCACAAGTCACATTCAAGGATCGATTTTTTTCTTGATATCAAATACATTAGTAGACTCAGTTGTGAACTGTGAGATAGGTGCCATTGCCCTCAGCGACCATGGCACAGTGGAGTTACATGTTGACTTGAACTCAGACAAAGTAAAGAGGGGTCACTGGAGGCTCAATACCATGCTGCTGAAAGACAAATCTTTTAGTGACGCATTTTCAAAGGACCTTAAATTCTTCTTTGAAACCAATATTGGCTACACAGAAAGAATATCCTCTGTTTGGGAAGCATCCAAGGCATTTATAAGGGGGAAAATCATCGCCCACTCTTCAAAGGTGAAAAAAGAAATCAGAAAGAAAGAAGAAAGGTTAGACCAAGAGATACGCATTTTGGAGAAAGACTTGTCAAGACAGAATTCAGATCACTTATATCAAACCATATGCAATCTGAAATATCAGCTACCTGATATATATATATATAATCAAAAAGCTGAATATGCTTTATTCAGACTTAAATCCAATTTTTATGAAGGGGGTGAAAAAAATGGCAGACTATTAGCCGGGCAATTGAAACAACAAGATAATTCTAATAACATTCCAATGATTAAAAAAGGCAACGGGGTAGTGACTTCATCAAAGGACATCAGTGAGGTTTTTGAAAAGTTTTATAAAGACCTCTTCGCATCCACCTGTATGCCTGACACAGAAGAAGTAGAGACATTTTTCGCAGGTCTTAACCTACCTACTATCTCTAGTGAACAAAAGGAACAGCTGGATGCTCCTATAACATAGGAAGAAATTAGAACTTCTATTCTCTCCATGAAAACCGGGAAGTCACCAGGAATGGATGACTTCCCGGTTGAATACTACAAGAAATATGTTGATATTTTGGCTCCCATTTTACTTAAGGTGTATAGGGAAGCATTGGAAACAGGCACTCTGCCGGGTTCATTTAATGATGCATTAATCACTCTCATCCCTAAAAAGGACAGAGACTCATCAGACCCATCTAATTTCAGGCCTGTAAGCCTTCTTGGTGTAGATTTTAAGATCCTTACAAAGACACTGGCGTCACGTATAGAAAAAGTACTACCAGACATCATAAATGGTGACCAAGTAGGATTCATTAAAAATAGGTCCTCAGTTGATAATATGCGAAGACTTATGCATCTCACATATATGAGTCTCTAATTCGGTACCAGTTGCAGCCTTCTCACTTGATGCCAAGAAGGCTTTTGACCAGGTCCCCACTGCTTTTCACAATAGTAATAGAACCACTGGCCTCAGCAATAAGAGCTAATGTGAGAATTAAGAGTGTGTGTGCGCGGGGGGAGAGAGCACCAGCTGTTTACAGTGGGTACGGAAAGTATTCAGACCCCCTTAAATTTTTTACTCTTTGTTAAATTGCAGCCATGTGCTAAAATCATTTAAGTTAATTTTTTTTCCTTTTAATGTACACACAGCACCCCATATTGACAGAAAAACACAGAATTGTAGACATTTTTACAGATTTATTAAAAAAGAAAAACTGAAATATCACATGGACATAAGTATTCAGACCCTTTGCTCAGTATTGAGTGGAAGCACCCTTTTGAGCTAATACAGCCGTGAGTCTTCTTGGGAATGATGCAACTAGTTTTTCACACCTGGATTTGGGGATCCTCTGCCATTCCTCCTTGCAGATCCTCTCCAGTTCTGTCAGGTTGGATGGTGAACGTTGGTGGACAGCCATTTTGAGGTCTCTCCAGAGATGCTCAATTGGGTTCAAGTCAGGGCTCTGGCTGGGCCATTCAAGAACAGTCAGAGTTGTTCCGAAGCCACTCCTTCGTCATTTTAGCTGTGTGCTTAGGGTCATTGTCTTGTTGGAAGGTGAACCGTCGGCCCAGTCTGAGGTCCATAGCACTCTGGAAAAGTTTTCGTCCAGGATATCTCTGTACTTGGCCGCATTCATCTTTCCTTCAATTGCAACCAGTCGTCCTGTCCCTGCAGCTGCAAAACACCCCCACAGCATGATGCTCCCACCACCACACTTGACTGTAGGGATGGTGTTGGGCAGGTGATGAGCGGTGCCTGGTTTTCTCCACACATACCGCTTAGAATTAAGGCCAAAAAGTTCATCTTTGTCTCATCAGACCAGGAATCTTATTTATCATAGTCTGGGAGTCCTTCATGTGTTGGCAAATTCTATGCGGCTTTCATGTGTCTTACTCTGAGGAGAGGCTTCCGTCGGGCCACTCTGCCATAAAGCCCTGACTGGTGGAGGGCTGCAGTGATGGTTGACTTTCTTGAACTTTCTCCCATCTCCTCACTGATCTCTGGAGTTCAGCCACTGTGATCTTTGGGTTCTTCTTTACCTCTCTCACCAAGGCTCTTCTCCCCCGATTGCTCAGTTTGGTTGGACGGCCAGCTCTTGGAAGAGTTCTTGTCATCCCATACGTCTTCCATTTAAGGATTATGGAGGCCACTGTGCTCTTGGAACTTTAAGTGCAGCAGAATTTTTGTATCCATGGCCAGATCTGTGCCTTGCCACAATTCTGTCTCTGAGCTCTTCAGGCAGTTCCTTCGACCTCATGATTCTCATCTGCTCTGACATGCACTGTGAGCTGTAAGGTCTTATATAGACAGGTGTGTGGCTTCCTTATCAAGTCCAATCATTAGAATTAAACACAGCGGACTCCAATGAAGGTGTAGAACCATCTCATGGATGATCAGAAGAAATGGACAGTACCTGAGGTAAATATACAAGTGTCACAGCAAAGGGTCTGAATACTTATGTCCATGTGATATTTCAGTTTTCTTTTTTAATAAATCTGTAAAAATGTCTACAATTCTGTGTTTTTCTGTCAATATGGGGTGCTGTGTGTACATTAAAAGGAAAAAAAAATGAACTTAAATGATTTTAGCACATGGCTGCAATTTAACAAAGAG
>OMLP01026443.1:19536-33346 GCA_900302685.1 Spondyliosoma cantharus | reverse complement strand
CGGCGGGGCAGCCCCTCTGCGACAGTCCGGCAGCTGCGCTCCTCGACACGGTGCTCAGAGCTTTCAGGTAACCCGCCATGGTGAGTGAGCGCGATAAGGGTCACAGACACGGGTACTGCTCTCTGTTATGAATGGACAGCAGTGCCGGTACAGCCCCGTTAAACCCGTGACGCGCTCTATCTTCTTCTTTTGGTTGCACGGAGGTTCCACTGAGCCCGTGACGTGCACACCGCCTCCTGCTGTCCCAGAGGGCACAGTTTGACACACCGCGCCAGGTAAATGAAGACGTCACTAGAGTGGCACTCAGTAGAGCGCATACCTCCGCCAAGACCTTTTTTTTTTTTTAATTCAACTGGTTTGTTGAAGTCCAGCCCAACTTGTAAATGTCTTGGTGCTGAACTCATTCCAACTCAATTTTTTTAATTTTATTATTTAGTTATTTTTTTCACTCTTATTTGTTTAACACATATTTTAGTGTGAATGAAGATTTTTTTTTTTTTTTTTTTAACACACATCAATCATGAAATCATTTTCCAATTTAACATCGCTTTAACACAACAAAGCCCAAACTGATGTGCTGCTTGAGCTCACCGATTATACTTTACTATAAATGTCTATCAGCAGCACAATCAAGTTTAAAAATCAAAATGAAGTTGTTTTGTGTTTACCAGTGGCGCCTTTGAGCAGAACCAAGAGCTGAACCCTGCTCCTCTGTCTGCCTGCACTTCAGTGGCAATGAGCAGCCTGCTCTCTGAGCTAGTGGAGCATCATGGGAGCTGTAGTTTGTGTTAGGTTTGCACTGCTTTTTCACCTCGATGTCAACCAAACATCAAACTCCCCTGTATCGCTCAACATTTTAAACCAACCGTGACCATTTAGCATGTCTCGCAATGTTAAAGTAAGTGAGAAAAAAAACCATTTGCTGGATACGTCCCTTTATCCGGATATGCACCGAAAGTTAACGGGGCTCTATTCTGGGCCGAGAGCCATCCTCCATCCAAGTTTTGTGAAAATCTGCTCAGTAGTTTTTGTGCAGCCCTGCTGACAAACCAACCACCAAGGTAACGGACGTGGGTGAAGCAGCCTATAGTGAGTTCAGTGTGAGATCAGGCTCAAGTAGACTGCAACATGTCTTTTATCTTAACCTTGGTTATGTCTGTTCGGACACTTTGTGCTTTCTCCAAATCTGCCTACCTTCACCTGGCTGAAATATAGGATTAGATTGGCCTGAGTGGACCCGTAATGTGATCCTTCTGTCGCGTAGGAAACACTAAGAGAGCTGATACTCACAAAGGCTGCACAATTATTTAAAATTTTATTTTGATAATAAAACATCTTCTCGAATGAGAGCTTTTAAAATCAAAACTATATTTTCTTATGTGAACCCGGATCTGGATCAAAATCCATCCAACACCACAAAGCTCAAAATTCATATCATCACATGGAAATGTTTAGAAATTAGAAAAGCGTCTTCACCAGAAATGACTTTCAACCAAAATTTACTGAAATGTGTTGACATAATGTTTTTACAGATAATATACAGACAAGTAAACAAATTGGACTGCAAACATAATTTTCTCTGTGGAAAAAAAAAAAATATATATAATATTGGTCCATTAAATGTATCTCATGAACTCTATAATAATTACACCTGAATATAAAAGTGAGAATCCAATCAATCAGTAACAACAGGACGTAACAGACAAATTAAAACAGTCAACTCTCAACTCGGCAGGATTTCTTGAGGCACTTTGTATGAGACACTGGAGGACACGAGGGAGACGGAGCTAAACAACACCTAACAGACACCTTCTTGCACATAAATTAAAGGTATTAACAAACATAAGACACGCTATAAAACAAATAAAACAGACATTCAGAAGCAACACTTCTTTGGTTTCTATCAGTGTGCCACAACTTTCTATTCAATTGCAGAGCATCCAGATGAATCTCGAGGGTGATTTACAGATCAAACTAAGCCTGCTTTATGCTGTGCTTCTTTAAAAAAAAAAAAAAAAAATGTAAATAATCAAGTTTGCATAAGGCTGAAAGATGTCAATTTAAAATTTTAAACACAAGTACGAGTGTTGTTTCTTCCTGGAACAGGTTACACGAAAAAAAAGGCCTTCAAGCATTTTTCTGGCACTGAGGAAGGAGGAAAAATAAGAAAAACGGGATCAGGAGAACTATCCCTCTACAAAAACGCTTTGCTGAAGATGGCCGCTTATCCCCGGATGCACTTGGTGTGTTCACATTGACGAGGTTCCGTCTTGTCTCTCTGAGGATGCATCGAGTCTACGAGCTCTTAAGTGGTGGCTGCCACAGAGCCTTTCTTCTCAGCGAAGAAGCTCCTGAGCATCACGACCTGGCCGATGCCGATGACAAACAGCAGGACGGTCTCTCCGATGGACCAGTAGGTCACCCTCTCGAGGAGGTGCTCTGCTTTTAAGCGGTCATGGGCCTCTCTCAGCCTGTACCACGTCTGCGAGTCAGCCACCACCTTCAGGAGCTCATGAATGGCGACGCAAGACGACTCCACCTGAAAGTAGAAAGATCAACACAGGTTAACCAATAGCCCGGGGGAAAGCGTACAGTGAAAGATGGGACTCACATACGCAAACATGAAACACTATACGTTCTTGTGAATAGCACAGTGCACGCCTTCCATAGGAATTACAAACATGAGCTGTTACGAGGAATCTGACGTTTTATTCTGTGTTCTGAAAGCTGCAGTATTTTGTTTGCTTGTGTTTTAGTCCAGTTTCTGTAAAACTAAATCAGACCACCCCTTTTTTTTAAGGATAAGTTCACCCAAAAATAAAAAATGTCATTCACAAAATACTTTTGGAGCTTCACAACATTCTCCTCAAAAACTAAATCAGAAGAACATTTTTTTTTTTAAATTTTTTAACAAAAAACAACTAAAAAGAGAACATACAATGGCTCCAAGCAGCTGTTCCGACAAGTCTCCTGACACACCCAGAGATCCCAAATTGGAAAACATTTTATTTACACCCTTGACATGCTAAAACCTTCACTGTAGCTGCTGAGCTGAAAGCGTTAGCACGTCTGAAGTAGGTGCACAAGCTCGACCACGTGTCGAAAGTTTAGTTAACTTCTTTTCGAATAGATTTGGGATCCTTGCGAAACTTCACCCTACTTGTCGTCGGCATGAAGGCGAGTAGATCAGGACTAAATGTTCACTTTTGGGTGAACTTGCCCTTTAACATCTGGGCGTTTCAGGTGTGGTGAGGAAAGCACATTTAAAGACTTGCAAATAAAAGGTCAATCTTGGTTAACGCAATATTTCCAGTACATGTAGAGAGCAACAACTTGAGCCGGAGCAACTTTGGCTCCATCTAGTGGACTTTATATTAATTGTCTCACTTCTCAAACTAAGATAACATGAATGAAACTGCAAGAATTTTGCTTGACTTCCTCTCACATCAACAGCTGCTTGGCTAAGACAACACTCTTAACAAATAATGTTTGTGCTACAGTGTCTCTTTAACCTGCTTCCCATCTTGTGCGTGAAAATGTGTTGTGGCTTTTCTTAATGCGTCTTTATATATTTTCTGTTTGCCTCTCCACCAGGAGGTGTTTGCAAGTGTTCAAACATTGAGAAATTAGTCAAACTAGAATGCAGGATAAAAGCAAAAACCCTGGTCTTGATATAAAGCCAAACATAAGCGATTTTGTGGCCCTCTGACGAATTTAACCCTTTTTTTAAACAATGGTCTGCCTTTGTTCACTTGAACCCTCTCACACACTGAAGCAGCCGCAATTTGAAACTCTTCCCATTGCAGCACACGGACACCGAGCAGCTGGTTGCCCAACTTCAAGTTCCTCATCCTTACCTGAGTCAGCGCTGTGGTTCTCGTCATGCCCTGCATGAGAGGTTCCTCGTCTCCAAATCTGAAGTCCAGGTACACCGTTTTGTGCGTAAAAGTGGAGAACTCGTTGCTGAAGCAGACCATGTAGACGCCCTTCATGGCTGTGGTGTGAGAGAAGCTGTCGTACTGCTTCTTCTTCTCATTGTACAAGACGTTGTTTTGGGGATCGCTGACGAAGCAGTCCACATCATAGTTCCCTCCTGTTATCACCTAGAAGAATAGACAAAACACACACACACGCACACACACACACACACACACACACACACACACACCATAGGTGCATGTGTGGAAGACAGCATGCATGGGATGAAAGCTGTCACAGTGAAACATATGTTGTCACATCTGGACTGTGCAATGTCAAACTGACTCAGACTGACTATGAAGCAAACCACTGAGGTGTGTAAGGGTAAGAAAACATGCAAGACATCTCCTTACAACAATACAAGTGGCATCAAAGCACAGTTGAAATTAATAAATGAGGGTGTAACTTTAATTGCCAAATGGGCACCTCACTAAAATCAAAATGCATTTGAAACCATGTCAAGAACTAAACACATTCTCCCTTTAAAATAACAAGAGAAAGACCGACACAACTTAAATAACACACTGCTATCTGAAGGATCACTTGGCAGCATCTTGTAAACACAGAGAGTGAAGGTGTGTGGGGAGGGTGAAGCTAACTTACCTGGAAGTCTATTTCAAACTTCACGTCTTTCTCCAGCTCCTCGTAGAAACATTGCTTATCGTTGTCAGGGAGCTCAAACGTGAACTCAGTCCCAAACACCGCGAACACATGCAGCAGCAGACAGCTCAGTCCCAGGCACAGCATAGTGGGAGCTAGAAAATGAATAGGAGTGAGCTAAAGTGAAGCACCGACGATAACAGAGTGATAACCCTGACGTGGCATGAGCGCGAACAACTTCCGGGTCAAGTTTGTTTATTGTTTGGTAAAAATTATAATAATTATTATTCAACAGTTGTAAAATGTAAATTATTGTCAAAAATGTACCGGTGTAAACTCTAAATTAAAAAAAAAACTATTTTTAAACGAGTCATGGTTGTAAAGTGACGCGTTCTTGCGTCACTTTACAACCAACCGTCGCGGAGTTTGGATTTCAAAATAAATGTCCATTATTTCACGCTCATACTGAAAGCAGGTGATTTACAGATGCAGCAAATGGTTTTGTGAGACGTCAGATCAGGGACGGCAACCGCTTAGTTCTCTTAATGCTTGGGGCCCTCACAAAATGTCACAGATGACAGGTTGATTATTATTTTTGTTTTTGTGTTTGTGATATATCAGTGGTAATGACACAAAAGAAAAAGGACATATCCCCACAAGTTCCATTTCACCCAGTTCACTTTACGTTATTATTTCTTTTTCTATTCCTTTTCTATTGCTGTATTTTATTACATTTATTTACATTTGCATTTTAGTTACATTTTACATACTTTACGTCTATTCTTTTTATTTAAAAAGACAAAAAAACAACAACAAACTATTTATTTGTCGTTAACTGTTCTGCACTTTTGCACATTTCATATTAAGATAGTGAAAGTGGCAATCTTCAAGATTTCCGGAAGTGGCAATTACATGAATTTCTTCGATGTTATTACTTCAACCTGTTTACAGTAAACGCATTGTCTGCTGGTTAATTTTCATACTTTCCAGCACAATGGACAAACAATGGCACATGGACAATATACATTTAATATAGGCTGTGCTCAGGTGAATGGTGCGTTTAGCTGGGGGCCCCAAATAAAAATTCTGCGTAGGGCCCCATCATGCCTTAGGCCGGCTCTGTGTGGGCTTCTAGCATTTAAAAGCTGCAGCTGGTCCAACGGCATGTTGTCGGTTTGTTCAATTGGTAAAATTGCGTAACACATTCAACAGAAGAAAAGAGTGGGCGAGCTGCATTCTGCTGCTGTCTCTTGAGCAAGGCGTGTGTTTGGCCCTGCAGCATATGGCAAGCCGTTTTGACATTTAATAGCTAGACTGGTTATGTATTGCAGATATCTGTAATTCAATTCTTCCTAGTCAAAATGAACATTTCAAATATCCACAATGAGATCCTTCCTAGGACAAATGACGTCACTTTTGCCATTCCTGTGTATTGGGCTTTCAGTTTCAGATATCCACACGTTCTGGATATCTTACCACTTTGAGAGAGTCTGACGTCATCACCGACAGCAAAAGCTCACGGAGCAGGCCAGGTTGCTATGAAAACGCCGGGTACACATTAAACAGGAGTCTTATTTTGAAAATCTCAGATGGCGCAAGCCCCGCCCCTACCCGTCGCTCGGTGAATCTTATTTATAGAAAACACGGAAAGAAGTAACACCTCGTAGTTCAGGAGGCTGTTTGACATTTGACCTAATTCGCAGGATTTTTTGGAAAAGGAGAGATTAAGAACTTAATTTTTGTGATTTTCTTCCCGTTCTAGTTTTTTTTAGAGAGTGATTAAATTAAATTAACAGCCTTAAATATGCAAAACTACTCAGAGGCGATGAGGAACTGTGTGGAGAATCATGGGACCTGTCTCATAGTTGCTTTTGTTGCAGGTAAATGAGCTCTTTTATCATAAGGATGTTGTGTGAGCTGTGTTTGTTACCTTTCAACATTTACTGACATGTCAGTGCAAGAGAAGTTATATAACCCTGCAGAGAATGTAAGTGAAGTATGTATGCTGTCTGCTATGTGACAGATACATTTATTGTGGCTGCTGCTAATGTCATAAGTGCCAGTGGAATAGCTATTTGAATCTGCAGAGTGATGATAGTTTTTTTTTAGTTGTTTTGAGCAGAGATGTCCTTATCAGAGGTTCAATTCAATATCTCGTTTTCCTGTAAATTACATTTTTTTTCACACAGCTTTTCATGTCTCATGAAGAGCAGCCTCAAAAAAAAATAAAAAATACAGAATACAGCACAAGGTCAAATGAGCTAGATAACCACAACGAGACATACAGTACAAAATGTCATCTGAGGTCAACATTTTCCTCTCTGTCAGGGGCAAGCGTGCTGGCCTTGCGTCGATGGCTGGCAGGGGGAGTGTGTCGGAGCAAGGCCAGGCTGGAAGGGAAAACTGTCCTCATCACTGGAGCCAACACTGGCATCGGGAAGGAGACGGCCCTGGATATGGCCAAGCGAGGTGAGACCAGTGTTGTTGAAAAGGAATCCCAAAAGTCAATCTCCAGTGAAAGTAAAGATATTAGGTCTTAAAGTGTCTGATATTTATTCTATTCCAGTATGTTTGACAATAAAACCGGCCTGGACGGTTACCAGATCTGATATCAAGCATTTAATTGATGGTTGGAACCTGTGTGTTTTTACTCAATTGCAGATAAATTAAAGTAAAAATGCGCTGCACTTGCTCTGATACGGCACACAGTCTACAAAGTAACTAGTAACTCAAGTTATCAAGTAGGTGCAGTGAATAAAAAAGTCCAATATTTGTCTCAGATGTAGAGGAGTGGACGTTTAAAGTGGGAATTACAAAAGCCAAGTAGAAGAAACTCATAACTGAGTAACTTTACTTAGTTACTTTTTTCCTTCACTGGGTGTGACCCAACTGACCTTTTACACAGACATATCGTGGCACTTTGTCCTAGAGCCGTCAAACTTGCCAGTCATTGTGAACAGCAAGCTTTGATCCCTCCCTCCCTGCATTGTTCTGTACTGCTGTACTCATACTATATTACAGTACATTTTATGTTACATGTATTATTGCTTTACTACACTATATATTATGTTATACACTAAATTCCGTGCTATTTGATACATTATTATATTAATATGTTAAATGCTATGTTGATAAAGACAAATAATAAGTATCAGTACATAATCACATTATATTTTATGATAGTAATGGTTTACAGTGTTTGCATCTACTTATCTTATTTTTAAAAACCTGTCATTCTATATGGCTGACCTTCTCTATTCACCTGTAATTATTAATGCTGCCACAATTTAACTCGAAAAGTCAATAAAATCTTATCTTACCATCTGTGTTTGCCTGCTGCCACGATTACTCATTCAGTGCTTCTTTTTCACTCGCACTGTTTACATTTCGATTACGCCGACACTGTTTGCTTGTTTTTCGTCCAGGGGCCAGAGTGATCCTAGCCTGCAGAGACATGACCAGAGCCCACATTGCAGCAGACGAGATCCGGCAGCAGAGTGGAAACGGCAACGTGGTGGTAAAGAAACTGGACCTGTCCTCGCTGCAGTCCGTCAGAGACCTGGCCAAAGATGTCGAGGCCAACGAGGATCGTTTGGACATCCTCATTAACAACGCAGGTACTTTGCAGCGACGGACATGTGCACTGTAGGCGCAAGCAGAATTATAAGGGCACAGTAAAGACTCTACGGAAAGGGATTTCGGTTTCAACTTAAATGTGACCAGGAGGTTATTTGTCAATTAGTTTTGTTCCATGTGAGTGTTTTTTGTTGATCGTTAGGTGTCATGATGTGTCCGAAGTGGAAGACTGAGGACGGCTTTGAAATGCAGTTCGGTGTCAACCATCTGGGACATTTTCTCCTCACCAACTGTCTTCTGGACCTGCTGAAGAAGTCGACTCCAAGTCGCATTGTCATCGTCTCCAGCCTGGCACACGAGAGGGGTAAAGTGACTCTTTGTCATTTCAGTTCATCGACACACCTGGGGCTGTCAAACTGAGGCTTTTTAGCCTCCTTTCCAATCTTTGATGAAAAATAATTTCATAGTTATTAACCCAGTGACGTTGACAGCGGGAATTTATCATTTCTTTCGAAGCAGTAATAGTGTAAGCTGAGCTGAGCACAAATCTGTTGATTTGTTTTAAATCAGTAAAAGTACGAGGCCACCAGCAAGTTTTTCTTGAAAAGTTCACCCAGAATTATCAGTCATCATCTGCTCATCTCCATGCGAGTGGAACATCAGGTTCTTCAAGTTTCATAGTCCATAAAACAAGTCAGGAATCTTTATAGCAAAGCAGTGTTGCAAGCATTCTCCTAAACATCCAAAGTATATGGGGACTTGTTTTTAAAACGTATACATATGGCGTCATCCAAGTCTCTCGAAGCCCTTTAGATCCGAGATTGATTAGAAAAGACTTTATCTACACTCTTAAATACAAATACAACAAAAAATACTAGTATGATGAAATGCATTTGATTAATGCAATTTGTAATCTAAAAAATACAAATGACTAAAGAATAAAATGACTTAGATGAAGTCATTATTTTATGTTTTTTGTTTCATTTACTTCATCATTCTTGGTGTCTACTTTGTCCGTTCTTTTTAACTCCTGACGAAGTCTTCACCATGTCAGGAGTTCCAACAGTATTCGCCTTCTTCACTTGGGTTGAGATTCACGACAGCTGTAAACACATGAAAAACTCGCGTGATTGTTCTTGATTTCCACATGTCGTTTCGGCTTAAAGACTACAATGAATTATGTCTCTCGTAGGCCAGATTCACTTTGATGACATCAACCTGGATAAAGACTACGAGCGTCAGCTAAGCTACCGCCAAAGCAAGCTGGCCAACGTGCTCTTCTGCAGAGAACTGGCTACAAGACTGCAAGGTAGAGTCACGAATCTAATGTAGGGCTAATCTCTTTTTAGACCTTTACCTCTTTTGTTTTAACCCTCGGTGTTCTTGTGTTCTCTCTCACTGTGTTTGCAGGCTTGTGTTGTTAAATGTACTTGATTTCTTTGACGCCTCCCTCTCATCAGGCACTGGTGTGACGGCGTACAGTCTTCACCCCGGGGTCATCCGCACCGAGCTGGGCCGCCACTTTTTCCCTACCATAGCCCTGTGGAAGAGGATCGTTTTCATGCCGTTGTACTACTTGATCAAAAGCCCGTGGGAAGGAGCTCAGACCACCATCTACTGCGCCGTGGACGAGAGCCTGGAGAACACCAGCGGCCTCTACTACAGGCAAGTACATCAGAAATAAAACTCCCCCGTTTGCATTGACACTGACATAATGATGTTTTAAATAGCTCCCAACACAATGTTTTTAGTCATTTCTACATCATGACCACACTCGATCCAACTTATACTGATTTTTTGACTTTATTCCCTCTGTCACACAGTGACTGTGCCCCCAAAACTCCAGCGCCCCAGGCCCTGGATGACGCTGCAGCCAAGAAGCTGTGGGACGTCAGTGCTTCCATGGTTGGTCTGGCTTGAACACGACAGCCCGCCCTGCTTTCATCATCCACTCCTCCTGCTGGAGTCGGTGTTTTTGTTTACGCGGGTTAGCGCGGCATGTCAACCTGTTTGATTATCTAATGCATTAAGGGCATTGCACTCATAAGGATGATTTGCTGACGAGTGCACTATTTAATCAACTCAGCAAATTGAATATTTCAATGAGGTGCGTTATCTTTATATTATGCTTGTTGCAATATGTGCTTTATTATAAAATCTATGCTATGCTGCTATATACTCATCAAAAGGAGGCAATACTTGCTTTTTATTCTACTGTGTGATTGTTTGTATTTAAGTGATCAATTGCTCTCATACATTTAAAGGTGCATATGTAAGAATTTTAGTTTAAAACATTTTAAAAAATTTACTAAAGTTCAGAACAGAACAGAATGTGAAGAATTAACTGCAGAGACACTTATGAACAATATTGCAGAGATATCTGCTATAGTTAGCATGCTAACCAGCTAGCCCCCGGCCTTCAAACCTCTTTCTCCAAGCGAGCCAAAGCTCCAGTGCTAGCGGTGTAAACACTAACGCTCAAGGTAGTCCAGCTAGCTGCACAGCTAACTGAGCTGAGAAGGTAGCAGTAACGACGGCCATGGATGGATAAACAATACTGTTAGCAGCAGTTAGCGGTTACTCCAGTGATATGCTGACCACTACCTGTTGGGAGTATGAATTCAACAAGGGGGCCAAATGCTTTAAGCTTTTTTTATTTGGAATTCTAAAATGCGTATGGCCCAAAAAGACTGTCATTTGTTCATCATATGACTTTAAGCTGCATATTCCAAGAGACATTTTGGACTTTAAACTGCTGCTTTTATTCGTGCCATCTTACAAACAACAGAATGAATCATTGCAGAAACACAGTCATAAAAAACAATTGCAATCCGACATCTTCCTAAGAACTAAACAGAAAGGAAGACGAGAGTCTTATCTGTGTGCAGGCCGAAGGGGTCGACTGAAGTGGTGCTGAAATGTTATGGAAGTGGCTTTGTGTGCCAGCAAGTGTTGAGAGGATCGTTGCACTTCAGACGAGAGAGAGGATCCTCCACCAGGTGTGGAGAGGGAGTGGACGCCTCGGGGGGCAGAGAGCAGTTAGGAAGCAGCCAGTAGATCCAGAAGACTCGTCAGCTTACAGAGTCTGTGTGTGTGTGTGTGTGTGTGTGTGTGTGTGCGTGCGTGTGTGCGTGCGTGTGTGTTGGCTGTTTGTTGTGTCGTGGTAAGGGTGTTTTGATGTTTAGAAATTGAACTGTGTGCCTTTTGTTAACTGAATTTACTCGACGTGAACAGCACAGAAATGCACAATGGGAACCATCAGCGATGTAACATTCCCGGCAATAAACATTTATTAAAAGTGATTTCTTTTGTTCTTCAGGTGCAATTGTTACACTCTAAAATATGCATTGATGAAAGATTTATGGCTGTAAAATCTGCGAAAGTTGAAACGCAGTCTTTTAGAGTCACATCACCTCCAGCCGGAACAATTAGAGAATGTCGGGCTTTGGCGACCCGGTCAGTGCTGCTCATTTGAACCACGGTTATTTAAAAGATTTCAGAGTATATAAATGACACAGAATCTAATAGTTGAAATAGTTTAAACATTCAAAAGAATAAAGCATCCCTCCACTGTTACACACACATACACCTTTTTTAAAATCAAGTCATCGAGGTTTTTTCCTGTGAATCAACAGAACAACAGCATCACTTCCTTCTTTCCTTGAATTTTCACACTCGCGTCCCTCAGCTTGATGCTGATCCATCTTTTTGTATCAACACGCTTATTCATGTGCAGTATGTTAAGTATGAGCTATATTCCTCTGTTAAAAAAAAAAAAAAAACATCCACTCATTGAGCTGTACTGTAATTATTGTCGTGTGGAAATGTCGAGGCTGCATTTTTGGGTGTGAGAATCGTGTTGTGTGAAGTACGCTGGCATGCATCAAATTGAAATTACTCACCTACTTTTTTATATTCCAGTGAAGCTGTTACATCACCCGCCGCACGTTACAATAGATTATGTCAGTCATGCCGCATCATGTCAGCCCGTCCGGGTTCACTTTGCACTTCTGGTTTAAAAATCTAACGTGAGTGGAACCCAATTTTTCTAGAGCGTAGACGTATACAATCTGCACAAAAACTACATTTTAACCTTTGTGAGTCACAATGGTGTGTCAACCACCGGCCTCGCCCCTTTGCACTGAGAAGGCTGCATAGTTGCTTTCTGTCAAATGTCGGGAGATATGACTGTAAAACCAGGTGTGCTCAGAGCTGCCTGAAGGGAATCCACTGAGAGAAGGTCAAAGACAAGCATTTCCACTTTTCAGTCCTTGGATGTGAAGTACAACTCAATGCATCCAGCACCCAAGCGTCTAAAAAAAAAAAAAAGACTTAAGATTGTTTAATTTTGGACAAATCATCAGATAGATTACAATGCAACCTATACGTTAGTGTTGGTAGCCTCTTACTCGTGCTCCTGTTCGGGAACTCGCAAAGTTATCAACATATGACGTCTTGGAATTAAAAGCAGTAAATCACAGTTGTAGTCATCCCCCTTAAAAACAATTTGTAGCTTTGCAGCGAACAACTAAAGCACACAAAGTAATTACAGCTTTCGACACGATTACGAAATTATGAATTGAATGACTCAGTCACCCCAAAGGCTCTCTGACTCAGATGTCTCCAGTATCTGTAGGTAATGTCATGCACATGCCCTTATCAGTTCTCCGTCCAACGGATACAGAATCTATAGCTGGGCTGGAAAAGTGATAAGGAGATGTGAGCGACCACAGAATCACAACAGCTGTTAAATGTCTACCACACCGTGATGAAGGACCTATTGTTAAGAGTCCTGAGAGGTTTAGAAAGTCCCCAACCGTTGGCTCCGCGATCCTTTTTCCTGTCCGGAGTCCTGACCCCGATCGAGGAGGTTCTTCCGATGGGGATCTGTCGGGTTCGCTCCCATCGTTCAACCACAGAAGAGGTAAACCACTAATGGAGATTCTACCATCTCTGCCAGCTGAAAACCGCAGGGATCCTCCTCACGCAGCGAGGAACTGGTTAAGCCTCAACCAGCCAAAGTGCTGCTCCTGCAGCAGTCGCCCTTCGCTGTTTGACTGCTCGCAGACTTTTGAGACACACCCCATTGATGAGTTTTATTTCACTGCAGCCCCGCCTGGCTCCGAGGGACTTCGTCGGCTGCCATTGGTTCGTGTTCGGAACTCGCCATACCTGCCCCCTGGCTCTTGTGGACTGGAGCCAAATAGTTCTTCCAGTTGTCAATCACGGGGAGATCAGCCAGTGGGATGAGAGAGGCCAGGCTTGGCGGGTGTGTTCCCCACAGGTGTGGCTGAGAAGCACATTCCAATATGTACATACCTGTCAGCTCCTCTGGTATTCAGCTGCTCCTAGAAAGACCTCTGTTGACCACTCGCTCTCCCCTTTCCTCCTCCGGGGGCCCACGCAGAGGGAGAAGGAAATAGCTCCCGTTTCAGTCGCACAAATAAGTGATTTTCTACCCATGCTGTGCGTCTCTTCAATTCTTTCTGAAAGTATGCCACGTCCCTCAGAGTTATGACCTAAACCTCGGGATCACTTTATTGTTGTTGCATATTACATATCATATTGCACACAGTATTCCCCAGTCTACACCGCAGTTGTGTCTCATTATGCTCTCTGATACGTGGAGCGTTACAGGTGCAGGCAGTGGCATGCG
>OMLP01026442.1:0-14860 GCA_900302685.1 Spondyliosoma cantharus | reverse complement strand
CACAAACATCAAGACGGAGTGATGTCACTGCTGATACTGATCACACACTCCTCCCTGTGTTCAAAGCACGCACGCACACACACACACACACACACACACACACACACACACACACGAGGTGTCCTCTTTCAAAACAGACAAACTGGGTTCCACCCAAATCTGTCCACTACATTTCATGTCACAGAGACACATGGAGGGCGGACACACATCAAGACGTCCTCGGATGGTTTCTCAGCTCACGTCACTTCTTCAGAGCGTTCGTCTGTTGAACTTTGTTCTTTATTTAAAGGATTTTCTGAGCTCAAAAGTTATTAAAACTGTTTATAATCACATCTCACTAAATGGCTTTAATAAGCACTTTAAATCCGCCTGACAGACATTTTTGTTTAACTCGGTTGCTTACAAAACTCACTTGCGGTGTAACTCTACGCTCGACTCCAGGCTCGTCTTTCCTCTATTTACATGTCCACACATATTTTTTATTAACTGTTATTAATCTAAAGAAAACAGAAGACAGGTCACAAAATGCTCCGCTTGTGTTTTTTCACTCATCATACTGGAATAACATATTTGTGTAAGAGTGGTGGAACAGAGCAGAACATCCTACATCTGTCCCTGAGTAATAAATGGGAATAAATAGTTTAAATCTGTCTCTTGGTCACTTTACAGACTCACTGGTGGTGGTGTACCTCAAGGCTCGACTGTAGGACCTCCTCTTTTCTCTATTCACTATATATTATACATCTATTCATTTATCAGATAGTTAAACTGATGCTTTGTCTTTGACAACTCATCAATAACTGACCATTTGAGATTGTAGGTCGGGTCGGGTTGAGAAGCTCTCCTGGAAGTTATAAACAGGCCAAATAAAATAAAACTCACCGTTACCTCGAGGAAATTTGTGGATTTCTCTGGTTTGAACATTGTCAGAAATTTTCAGGATACTGTGAGAACACAACTAAACACAACATGTCAAATACCACCAAAGATGAATTTGTGGCACAAGATTAGCCAGAAATCAGCCCACCAGTGAATCCACTGATCGCAGGGATTCAGCTGAACTGAATCGATCTCACTGCAGAGTTTGAGCCTCTTCCAGGCTGTTGTGATGGAGGCTGAAGTCAGACACGACAGGACAGTTGAGGACAGAGCTGCTCGCAGTCTGTTTCTGTCTCTGAGTCCTCTGGCTGAGAGTCTCTCAGACCTCCTGAGAAGCTGCTGAAGTTGCCTCCAGCTGGCAGATTTCCCAGCAGTCCCTCCTTCGATGATGTCTGGGGGGTCCAGATGCTGCTGAGACTCTCGCAGGCAGTTTGACAAACTTCTATGTGAGGAATTTAAACTGAAACTTCATGTTAAACTCGCAGGATTACAGTCCTCACGGCTGAATCATTATGATAAACCTCACAGACGACTTTTAAAAGGGCATCAAGTACAATTTGTCTTTTACAACCAGATCTACGACTAATTACCATCACGTGTGACTCTTCTGCTTTAACGAGCTTCTGGTGGTGTTAAAATATGCTGACGTGAAGTAGCACCTAAACCTTTCCTCTCTGCTCCGCCATTAACTGTTTTCATTTGTCGTCATTAAACAGCAGTTAAGACTGATTCAACCTTCACTCACAGATATTTTTGCAGTGTTTTTCAGTTTCAAGGTGTTTGTTTCATAAATCAGTCGCTGATGATGCAGGAAAGTTAGAGAACCATTCTGCTAAACACCTGAAGCAGCTGAGACTTGATTTAAAACATCAGACGTCTCCAACAGCTCGTCTGCTGTGAACACAGTCTGCAGGAGAGACACATCACAACTGATCTGAGACCAGATTAACAGCCTCCACATGCAGTCGAGCTCGTGCACTTCAGACGGGTCACTCATCACGATATCACACCGATTCTTTGGACAACGATGCGATATTTACTGATATCACAGAGTCTACTTGATAGAGGCTAGAAACACACACACAACACACAAGAGGACATAAGACATCACAGCAGAATAACAACCAAATATATAGAGATAAATGTAAATGTTTGTCCAATCTATCTAATCTACTGGAGTGGTGTCAAGTTTTTGTCTCGTCCACATCAAAAGTATCTGCACGTCCCTCAGCTGCTCATTTAAAGGAACAGTCTGTAGTTTTGGTAAAGAAAATATTAATAAGAAGAGAAACAAACTAAATAATCGAACTCTCTTTGTGTTCATGACTGAATAAACACTTTCACTTTGTTTATATGTGGCGGACCCTGCCACCTTTCTAGCTTCCAAACAGTGTTGTGTGACCTGTGTGTGCTCCCGCTGGTTCACTGATGGAGACAGTTTGTGTTATTACCTCATTAATACTGTAAACTTCACAGTGCGTCTGACACAATCAGTCACAGAAGAAGCTGACGTCACTTTCTCTTCTGCTTTTTGACATAAAACACCAATAACTGTGCCTAACTGAGTGATTACGTGCTGTAAAATGACTTTGAAACACCTGACTTTCATCATCATGGAGGGAGGAGAGGATGTGTTTTGGGTGAACTGCTCCTTTAGACTCATCTCTCCATCAGTGTTGATTCACAGTCTGAAGCAGCTCAGCTGATCGTCTGTACGTGAACGACTCCTGCGTTACTTTACACATGTCTTTATATCTCAGGGGTTTCTGATAACTTCACTGCAGCTGCTTGGACTAAAGTTCAGTGTGTTTGAAGAGATTTTGAGGAACAAGATGAGTTTGTAGCGACTGAGCCTCCGGTGAACACATGAAGCGTCTGTGTGAGCAGGTCTGACTGAGCGGTCTGAACTGTGCTTGGCTGAAGGTTTGCAGTGAGACCACAGAGCTGCTGGCAGACGCTCTGGCAGTGTTGGTAAGCCCCGGCTTACTCTGAGGCCCGTGACGTGAGCCAGGACTGTATTCCTTTCTACTTTGGTATCATAACAAGTGAAGCTCTCCGGGTTTAGACCGACACCACAGACATTATCCACAACACAACGCCCACTGCTGCTTTTAATAGCTCGCCTGTCACATGTGCAGATTCACCCATGAAGGCCCCGCACGCTGTGATCACCGTTACTGCGGCGACATCAGGGACATTCAGGAAGACAAGCGAAGTTAATGTGATCAAGACTGAGAATAATTCAACAAAATGAGAAACACAACAGAAGAAAAATGTCCAATCGAGGCTGCAGGAGAACAAGAAGACGAGCTGACCGCTGTGATGTAAAGATCTGGGTCGACATGCAGAGTTCCCATGCTGCCCTGGGCTTTGTGATGACACGGTGGCCTCCACCAGCCTGCCCACGCCAATCAGCAGCCAATCGGAGCGTCCGAGCCCACGGTCTGACACCGCTCCACAGACGGCTCGGTGACATCACCGCTGCCTCAGAAACAGAAAAGGCGGATTTATTTAGCAGCGTGTGGAATCCCGCCTTCGTCAAGCGGCGTGCCGCCCCCGCCGGCGTTACAGCCGGCTGTGTTTACAGCGAGCGGAGGCCAAGCTGAGAGGCAGACTCACAGTTTCTGCTCTGTGTTTGTTGGCAGCCGCCGTGGCCATTTGTGGCGATGCCTGAGGTTTAGGGAGCAGTGGGGGCTGCTGGGAGCACAAACACTGGGAGTCGGGCCTGTGTGGGCCGGCTGGATGACACCAGGCTCCCCGGAGAGGAGACCGGGGCCCCCGGGGGCCGAACACCGGCTACCGTGAGGAGGGTCGAGAGCAGAGCTGAACCATGTGACCACAGCTGGACCAGAACCAACAGCTGCAACAGCTGCAACAGCTGAGCTTCAGGTCAAACAGCTGGAGGGGACAAACAAGAACCCAGTGGTGGAAAGTAACTAAGTACTGTAGTCATGAACCATCTGCTGAGGCTTGTTTAACAAAGTATTTCTATTTGATGCTACTTCTGACTGGAGCCTGACTGACACTCACAACACTTCATTTTACAGCTCCAGAACTGTCATAAGTAGGTGTAAATTACTAGGAACCCCAAAATTACCAAAATAATTACCTCAACATTTATTGAAAATTACCCCAAATTACTCAAAAACAATATTCTGCTATTTCACAAAAAGCAGTTAATAATCAGCTGGTAGTTTCTTTCATATATTTCCAGGAAACTTCCAACTGGTTTGTGAGAGCTGCAGGTCAGTGAACTCACCTCAACAACCACCAACACACAGTTACTACACACAGACACTGAAACAAATGGAAATGGAAACTGAAATGCTAATGGATTGTCTCAAAGTACAAGGAGTGATTTAACTGCAGTGCTGTGAAGACATTATGATAAGACATCAATCAGCCAGGATGAAGCTCACAGTGGGTCGTACTGCTGTCGGCAGCTTGGCGGTACCTGACCCAGCCGAACGCCTGGTTTATCAAAAGCTAATGGCTAATGCCAACAAGCTATCATTGCTCACACATAAAGATTAGCTCATTTTGCCTCACGTAACTTTGGTTAGTCTGTTAGGCAGAATATCGTACTGTACCAACCAACCAACCAACCAACCAACCAACCAATCAAAACCCAACAAACAACCCATCAAAAGACCAACCAACCAACCAGAACACCACATGTAGGTAAATCATTTCTTGGTTGGTTCCCGACTGTGTTTCGTTGTTGCGTTACGCGTCGTTACTCTCATAATCTACTTTTTCTTTAAGTCTTTTGGTGCCATTGTTGTTCAAACTGTGACATAACGTGGTGAACATGCACTTCCCTGTGTGACATATTTACTGTCCTGTTTTACAGCTCACACGCCGTCATGCCAAACAGACCAGAGGGCGTCGGGCAGATTTATATCCATCAACAGTCGCCCAGAAAAGTTCTTTTTTTTTTTTTTTTAATGTTTTCAATTATTTCTGCATTAAAAAATGAAAAGTGGCCAAACTGGCAGAGCCTGTAGTATCCACAACGATGGGATAATAAAACCCTGCAGGTCAATAAATAATAAACGCCTCTGTGCTGACAGTAAAATCATCATGAGAGTGTTTCATTTCTCAGTAATCTGCGAGTCCAGCGTGTGAAAATCTGCTCATAAATCCTACAAATGTCTTCTTGTGTTTCTGATGGAGTTTTAAAATGACCTAAATTGGTCTTTTCAGCAAACACAGCAGCTACAATCTCATTTTAAAAGGACATGAACGGATCAAACACCTCGCGGCTTCTGTTAGCAGCTGAACAGCAGCAAGACGACGGAGGATCAAGTTTAACTACCTCAACCTGACCGACATCACACAGTTACCAGCATCTCTTCTTCTCATGGGAACGACTCGGCCTTGTTTGGTGCTGAGTGATGACTGTGTGGGCGACGGTCCTCGTGATCCCATCTGACAGTTCATGGACGTGTCAGTGAGTCTTTATCGGAAGTTAAAGTTCCCCTGTGTCTGTTTACATTCAGTGTTTCTTACTGAAGTTCAGAACTAATGTTGGATTTCAGAATATTTTAAATTCTTCACTGGTGACATCCAGAAGTAAATCATACGTGTGCTCTGATGTCCTCGAACATTAATTCCACAAACTAACTAAACCTACGTCTGATCTCATCTCTCTGTTAGCAGCAGATGTTCATGAACACACCGTATGTTGCATTGAACCAGTAACACAACATCACCAGACTCCCTTAACAAATGTGTCAGTTTAGTGAGTTGTTGAGTTGGAGACACTTTATAAACTCTGTGAAACTCTGTCTCTGACTCATTCTGCATTATTTGGACCTTCTTGTAAATTCAGCAAATGTTCTACATGAACTTCTTTCTGTCTTTGAGTAGAAACATGGAGTCTGTTTGTCTCAGTGATGGACGGGTTAGTTTCATACAGAGCAGGAAGTGATCACAGGGGGTCAGTCAGGACTGATAGCAGGTCTGACCAGCTTCACTTCTTCTAACAGGAACACATGAACAGTGTGAACACGTACCGCAGTATGTTGTCGTTTCCATCCACATGTGATATCTCCAGAGACCTCCAGTCATTATGTAACACACCTGCGTGCTGAGCGTTCGGTCTAACAATACACAATAGTCTGCAGCGTACCGTGAGCTGCCACAGTCAATCACAAATGTAAGTACTCACCTCGGCTGCAGGAACAGCCTATTTATGACCTTTCATCGATCATTACGTATAAAATCATCTGAAGAGTTACTTGTGGGAGAGTAAATGAGTCGTAGCGGGGGGCTGTTTGTCTGGGCGCTCAGCACCATGAGCTCACTCTCACAATGTCGGCCTTGTCGCTGAGAGCTTTTTGTGGGCTTCATCGTAACGACACACTCAGACTCGTTCTATTAGATTCTGATGGATCTCGTTTACATTCAAACATTCAAGACTGCAGAGGAACGCATCTGTACTTATGTCTGAATTTGATTCATGTTTCTGCTTCCTAACTGCAATGATGTTGTAACACCAGGAATATAAAGCTTCTGTACCTTACTGGAGTACATTGGACACATTCAAACGTTGACCAGAATTCGTGGCGCCGAAGGTAAATGTGGTCTTTTCTGGGCTGAGACACAACAAACCATCCAACCAACCAAAACCCGGCCGAGATCCATCCTCCATCCAAGTTTAGAGGAAATCTGTTCAGTGGTTTTTGTTTAATGCTGACAAACCAATCAATCATTCAACCAAGCCAACAATGATTCTGATAATCACAAAGTTGAATATCAGATCTGATATCCAGTCACACATGTAAATATGTATTATTTACTTTCACTGAAGAAAGTTGACTTTCAAATCCAGATGCTGACTGTTGGGTACTTTTTACAACCCTGAACAAAACAAAATGACAACCATATTTAACAAGAAGCTTGGGTGTCATCAGATGTGATTCATCCTCTGGGGATCATGAGTATCTTTAGAAATTTGTCCAGATTTAGTGACCGATGACTTCAAAACCTGGAAAGCCTGAAAATAAAATCCGACCTTCCGCAGCAGCTCCAATAATAGCACCCTGTTTCTAACTCTGGATGTCTGACGTTTGATTTTCAGACTCTCCGCTGCCTGTGACACACTGGAGGAGATCCACCGAGAGGGAGGAATCCTGCGTCAGAGCGTCACTCCTCAGCGAGCGGCGAGCTGAGTGTGTTTGGAGCTGTGAAGAGACAAAACCACGGCGGTGGCTGGGCTCAGATCAGTCTGACTGCGGTGTTCCTCCACCATGACTCTCAGTCTGCTGTGTTATTATAGCATTATCCAATCAGCCTCGTCTGGCCCCGAGGGACTTACCCCCAGTTTTACACAGCTTGTTCAGCTCCCCCCACATCACAAGAGGTCAGCCTGCGAGACAAGCTAACGGGCTGTAATGTGGACGTTCAGAGGCTTAATGAGGTGGCAATGCAGGTTTTTACGGGAACACGACTTTCCACCAATCACAAGCCAGCAAAGTCAATCCCACCATACTTAATGGGCCATTTATGAATCAGTAAACATGTGGTGAACATATTGATTTGCAGAGCACATTTGTCAAACTTCAGACTAAAACTATTTTCTACAAATTGCCTTTCTTTGCCCAGACTAGGGCTCGAAAATGACTGATTTTAATGTTTCTACCTCCCACAGCGGCTCCACAGAAACAACACATCGCAAAATGTTTTCAGGCAACGAAAACTCAGAAACAAGAAAATGTGTTTCCTGGTGTCCCGAGCTACAGATAACAACACGTCCTATCTTTACTCTGGAGTTTTACCTGCCTTACATCTAGCAGAGTTTGGGGTTGTGGCGCTTAAAGAACAGAAAGGCTCCAGCAGAGGTTTTATTAAGAACAAGGGACGATACACAAAGTTAATGAGATGATAACTCTGGCCCGAATAATCCTGAGTAAAATCATTATCTCAATAATCATCAAAATATGCTTAAAAACTCTCTTTTAAGCGTTTAAAAAGATTGAAAGAGTCGTGTGCAGATCCAGAACTTCTGGAGGAATCAACACCCAGAGTCACATCAAAGTCTTGATACTCGTGGAGTCGTGAGGAGGATTTCAATTGCAACCAACCATCAAGACGACCAACAAACCCAACTAACATCCAGGAAAACTGCGACTGAACAGTGACAGTGAGGTTCATAGTGAAGCAGTTAGACGTTACACTGTGACATCACTGTGACATCAGGACGTGCTGCAGAATGAGAAGTTAAAGCTAAGCAGTGTCCTTGTGCCAGTTTAAGATTAGATAATAAGATATATTTGTTTTGTTGTTTGTTGTACAGCTGCATGAGGGTTCAGATTTATCGTCTTCCCTCAGAGAAGGATTGTTTTCTGTCCTTCACAAGAGAGAAGAACGAGGAATTCATGTGAATAAATCGCTCAGTTGATTTCCCACTAATTACTAATTTGTGTGATTAATTTGTGAGAAATGTTTCCCCAGACGCCCTCCAGTCTCTGAAGCATCTCCGCTTTACTCTGCTGTTGTTTTTAATGCACTTAAAGAATTCAAATAAATCTTCAAGTCCTGTTTCATTCCATTAATGAACCTGCGTTCAGATCACAACACATGGAAACTGAGAGGCCCGTGGACACGCTCCATCAGCCTCCTCCACACGCACTTAAATCAACATGTCTGCTGCACTCTGTTATTAGCTGCACTATTTTATAGAGCTATTTATAGTAGCGTGAGCTGTCTGATTTGCTTCGTGTGGCGGAAAGTCAACTTGGAAATTGAAGCTAACTGAAGCCAGTTCCAGTGAAGCCAGGCAGGCGTCTCCGCTACAGCGACTTGTGTTTTATTGGCTGCTTCTCACAGCGGCAGATTCACCTCACATCCTGACATCATGAATATATATCTGAGTTTTGGTGTTCACCTTCCTACGTCCTCATTTTTCACTGGAAAAATCAGATTGTGCTGGCGCCGTCCTCTGCCTGGCGTGTCCCGCGCTGCAGTGGAAGAAATGCGGCTGGAATTACAGATTCGAAGGCGAGCTTAATCTCTGAGGACACCTTTGCACATGGAAACTGCTGTAAACCAGCCACAAGGAAAACAGCTCATCACACATGCACAGTAAATATTGCAGAAGCCTGAGGATCTGAATCTCCGCAGGAGCTTTTAAAAGAATTAAAGATGAGATGAGTTGACAAAGTTTCAGAGAGCTTTTTCTGGAAACAAATTCACAAATCTGCCAACACCGGGGCCGAGCCAGGGCTCCGTCTCTGGGTGAAGGAATGAAACTTCAAACATCCAGATTTTTTATGTTCCATTTATCCAACTGTTTCATCACAGTTGCTTTAAATATTTCACAACACAAAGATGTAAATTCTGCGCAGGAGAAGGCCATGTTCTGGTGGGAAATCATTGATTTTTTAAACAATCAATTATAGAATATAAACTCCTTTAAGGAAATAGTCCAACACTTTTGGGAAACATGTTTTTTTCTCCTTCTTTCCAACAGTAAATTGAGACGTACTGAGAAGGATTAGAGCCACTGTAAAGAAAACTATTCGAGTTCTGAATTATTTCTCAGAATTCTGACTTTAATCTCAGAACTAAAGACAGACAAACAACTTTTAAAAGTGGCCTAATCCTCTTCTGTAGATAAGGAGATGAAACACAACCAGTGGAAGCACTGAGTTCTCTGCAGAGCGACACGGTTGTTCATTAAGAAATATTTCGGCAGGTGCTTCACACAATAAACTGTGGTTTTATACCTCAATTAGTGTCCAGACCAACCAACCAACCAACCAACCAACCAACCAACTGACCAACCAACCAACCAACCAACCAACTGACCCACCAACCAACCAACCAACCAACCAACCAACCAACCCACCAACCAACCAACTGACCCACCAACCAACCAACCAATCAACCAACCAACCAACCAACCAACCAACCAACCAACCAACCAACCAACCAACCAACCAACCAACCAATCAACCAACCAACCAACCAACCAACCAACTAACCCACCAACCAACCAACCAACCAACCAACTGACCCACCAACCAACCAACCAACCAACCAACTGACCCACCAACCAACCAACCAACCAACCAACTGACCCACCAACCAACCAATCAACCAACCAATCAACCAACCAACCAACCAACTGACCCACCAACCAACACACTTATTCTGATAATCAGTCGACCCATAATATACAGTATATACTGTACATAGGTATATATATATATCACCTGTGTGTAAATGTATGTGTAATCTACTTTTACTTGAACTTTTGATCCTTAAGTACATTTAATATCAGATACTTTTAGACTTGTACTCGAGTACTGCTCGTATGATGACTCACTGTCACCATCTTTACCTTTAAATAAGACTTTTCTTTATTTTTACAACTTCTCTTCCTCCTTCATTCTTCTTCCCTTCCTGTCATTTCTCGCTTATTTGGCTCAGCAAATCTCACACATTTCTGCAGAAAGGAAACTGTGTATTGATATATCGAGTTATTTGGTCACCAGAAGTATCAAACTATTAATATCAGGACTTGTTTGTCGAAACAACTGAATGATTCTGTCTGCAGAAAAACCTCCAACAGACTGAAAGCGTTTGTTTTCTGTCTCAAGTTTCTGGTTCCTTTCTCGTCCGATTTACATATTCAGAGGAGCGTAAAGACCCCACATCCAGCCGACAGCAGGGGGGAATCACGACTGCAGCATCAAAGAGACTCGTTGTCATCTCGATGTCGGTGGACGATGAAGCGACGTCAGATGTCATTCGATACGTTCTTTAGCTCTGTTGTGATTCTGCAGGATGAAGAGCTTGTGGTATTTTTCTACTATACTCTGCATGAAATGTAACTGAATCAAATTATTCTTTCAAAGTGAAACCATATTGGGGAACATATGAGGGCTGACAGAGGGGATCAGGACAGTAATATATGCTCACTGACTCAGGGAGGAAAATGGATTCTGGCAGCAGAAGCAGAGCAGCTCTTTAATGCCACACACTCGCTCACGACCACTTCTATGGATAAACATGTTTTTATTGTCAAGGAGATGAAAATGAGAGATTGTGTTCAAATTCTTCGCCTCTAAAAGACTTTAAAGACGCTTTATGTAACCGCCCGTCACGTCGGGGATCACAGGAGGAAGAATCTCTGGTACTCTGCGAGCGCGATGGAAAATGTGCGTCTTCTGCAGATCTACTGTAACTCTCAGGGAAGATGTCTGACTTCTGGGTTAGCGTCTGGCTAACTTGTATGGGGATAAAATTATTTAATGGTGCAGCTCTTCTAGACTTTACAAAGTCAACGGACCGAAAGGATCAAATTCTGACGGTTACACGGGTCATTTCTTGCGGTTTGTGATGCTGAAAAAAATGTATGTGTCATTTTTAGATGCGTCTTTCACAATGTTGTCTTATTGAGCCGCAGTGCATCACGTGATGATGTAATTACACAGTGTGGCCACTATGATAACGAGCCTTCAAAGCCTGGCGCACAGAGAAGTCAGCACTCAGCAGAGACTCTGGTTCTGGTTCTGGTTCTCTGTCTCCTCTCTGTAACGTTACGTTCATGAAGTAAAGTCCATTTCCCCTCCAGCTCCAGTCAGCAGAACAGAACCTGGAGGTCAGCTCTGGATCCGGAGTCATCTCTGAGCTCTGCTCCTGTCGGATCAGAACAGAACCTGGAGGTCAGCTCTGGATCCGGAGTCATCTCTGAGCTCTGCTCCTGTCGGATCAGAACAGAACCTGATGAGACTCCAGGTGTTCAGAAGGTCCAGAAGGTCTGGATCTGCACCGACTCTCCTCCATCTACATTTAGATGACAGGTGTAAATGAGGCTCGGTTGTTTCTGTCTTGAGCTGATAGACGACTGACGGACTGAAGACCAAAAGTACGTTTTCTGTTTGATCTGCTGATCTCCGTCTGTGTTTCTTTATCAAATGATTTGTCTGCAGCTCAGTTTTCACTCTGTGTGGTCTCCTTCTCTTCATGTCCACCTGGAGCTAGATTGTGTGTTCCTGTGTTAATAAAAGCGTCTCGTTTAAAGCACTTTGTTTTTTATCTCGCTCAGTTAATTAGGTGTGAGGATCGGCACTCTTTCAGTTTCCACATGCAAAGATGAGAATTAATCTGCAGCGTCTGGAAGTTAATGAATTTATCACAGAGCGACGATAACGACGCAACTTCAAAGAGAGATTAATTAGAAGAAGACAGTGGTATCTGAGTGGACTCCTCACATCTCCACAGTAAACACAGCGCTTACGCACGCGGAAACATTTTACAGTGTTCATAAAGAACAAAGCCTCTGAATGGAAACCATGTTGAGCTCACGGACGCAGAGCGGAACGTATCTGATGATAATTCTGCTTCACGTTATCTCGTTACTGATGTTTTCTCTGATGAGCTTCTATCTTTAGCTTCTGTGATAGTAACAGCGTCAGACAGCAGCCGGACATTTAATTAGGAGTAATAATTTAATCCGGGTTCATTGATGACGAATGTTTCCCGAGACAAAAAAAGAATATTTTCTTGGTAAAGCACGGACACACGGCATGACTATTTCCAGTTAATCCTTCAGATTACATCAGAGCGTGAGCAACACTTTCACATTAAAGTCACAATCTGAGGTTGTGGAATTAGGAGATTAATGTAAAACATGTTGAAGAACAAACCTCTCTGAGCCGACAGCCGTCAAATGTTCTGCTACAGATCAAATGTTTGTTTGTCGGATCAGTTCAGAAAAGTTCAGATGACTTAAAATCAGACAGAGTAACAAACAAACTGATGAGCTGTGAGAGAATCATCTCTGGTTAATCCAACACGAGTTAAAGTGTTTCACAGAGGAAAAGTCAACTTCCTGCTTCAGTTTCATCATCAGCTCTCATAAAAGATATTATGAGAAAATGATGTAAGACAATAAAGTTTGTGTCATAATTATGAGATTAAAAGTCAAAATTATCAGACAAAAAATCATAAATAAGAGATGAAAAGTTGAATAATAATAATATATGTATATATATGTATATATGTAATAATATATATAATAATATGATAATTATTGACTTTATTGAGAAACAAATCATCATTGAACTGATTTTATAAAATAAATATATCTAACTTAATTTTTATTTATTTTCACAAATTCTACCAATAATTGTTACTTCATTATTAAAATAAAGATTTTTTTTAAAGATTATTTATATTATCTTTAGTTAATAAGACACATATATAGTTTTTTTAATCATTATCTTTATTATTAAAATGTTTATTAGAGACATTTTTTATTAGACTCATTTATTTATTTTACTCTCAAAATATATTTTAAAATGTTCCAGTACATTATTATCTTACTTAGTTTCTTTCTCGTCTTTTTCAATGATTTTATCAATCTTTAACTTTTTGATCGACATATATCTTTTTACACTTTTGATTTTAATCTAAGAAAAGATTTGTTTTTTTCCTTGTAATGTTTTCTAAACTTTGCACTTTAAAGCTTTAAAATATAGATTTTTAAATTCAAGTTCATTGTAGACTTTTTGTTTTTATTTTATCACAGATTTATTTCTCTTCAGGTTTAAAAACATTTCTGTTCATTTTCTACTTTATTCTCACAATATTATGATTTTTGTTCTCCATATTATTATTATTGTATCTAATAAACTGTGGCTCAAACACTAACACAGCAGCTTTTCATTACACTGGATGAAACGCGGACGAGCCGTCGCTGGTCAGACAGTTTCAGGTCGAAGAGGAAACGAGTCACAGCTGCTCGAGTGGAAAACTTCATCCTTTACATCCACACGAGTCTCCTCATGTCTTCCACACGGACGGGAACTGAGGCTTAACGTAAAGAGAGAAGCTTATTGGTGATGCAGTGACTCAGTTTTGGCTCAGTGGAGGTTAAAGTTCCAGACTGATGATGAGGAGGAGGAAGACGAACAGTCAGTACGTAGAGGAAGACCAATGTTAGTCACTAAAAGGTCGCTGCTTCCACTAAAACTTAACATTTCTCCTGGAAGTTCCTCTAACGTGTCCCTTAGATTTACTTGATTACTTCCATCGGACGAGTAATCTGTGCAGCTGACACACTGCTGACTTTGTTACACTGGTGGCTAAAAGCTAAAGTTAGCTCAGTCTGGACAAGCTAACGCTACTGTGGCCGAGTCGAACAACATTTCCAGTAACTGTCATTCTAACGTGCAGGATTTAATCATCCTCGAGGTTCCACACGTTAGTTATAGTTGGATTTTTATTGATATCCTTTAAGTTCCTCAGATGGGTTTTCGCAGGTGTTTTTGCAGCTTCTTCCAGGAACATGTCGTGGTAGAAGCTGCTCGGCATCACGGACAGCCAGCAGAGGCAGTCAGGCTGCGTCTGGCTTCGACTCCGTCCTCACTCATGAAGGAGTGTTTGACCCCAAAACCACGACCCTCCGCTAAACATAGAGAACCTCAGACCAGCTGGCACGACTGGAAACTAGAGCGCAGTGCTGTCGTGTTGGAGATTAGGAGGGATGCTACGCAGGCGTGGGCAGGCGTGACGAACCAAACCACTACTACCATGTTTTGAGGAGGTTTTCCCTTTTTTCCCTGTCTGGCAGCAGGGGGTCATTACTTAATGGAGTAGAATTAAAGTGAGACAAAAACAGAGGAGATAGACAAAAACACAGACGGGCCAGGCTGCTCTGTGTGAACACTGTTTTCATAACCGGCTTTTAAATGAACACATTAATCTGCCTAAGTAAAGTTTGGGTCGGTGAAGGAATAACATTTTAAGGTTGACTCTAACTTGTAGGTTTTGTTGCCGCGCCTCAGTGACGCGCAGGAGAGTAAAAAATACTGCGAGGAGGATCAATCTGTCACAAAGTGAGAGTGAGGCAACCACCAAAACCACAACTGGTGAAAAACACCAAATCTACCGGTCACGGACGTAAAACAGCGAGGAGCGCTCACATGTGTCATTAGTTCAGACTTTGAATTATGAAGTGAAGTTG
>OMLP01026425.1:0-10038 GCA_900302685.1 Spondyliosoma cantharus | reverse complement strand
GTAACTTAAAGCTGTTTGTTGGAGCTTAAAAATTTCTTTTCAATGAAGAAAATCTCCTACATCAACTCATCCCTGTTACTGCTCTCAGAAACTAGAAAAGAATAGAAATGAAGACAATGAAATGGAATAAAACTATTAAAATCTTAAATAATAAGAGGAATAAAATAATATAGAGTACAATAAAGGCTAGGATGAAAGATTAGTTAAAACAGATGTAAAATAATTAATAAAAAGCAGATAAAAGAACAACAAAAGAAAGGAATGTTTCCTAATCAAAATCAAGGCTGTAGAGGTTTGTTCTAAGTTTACATAAAATAATTCAAAATTTCTATGTTCAGGAATATTAACATTAAGTTCTTTATGTAGGATGTTTATGAGGAAGGGAAGTCCAGGAGTCAGGACAAAGGAGTGCATGGAGAAGATGAGGGAGAGAACAGGAGAGTAGTTGGAGAGAACAGAAAAGAAGAGGGAGGGAACACTAGAGAAGAGGGAGGGAACACTTGGCAATTTCACTCACTCACACTGGTTCTTTAATAAAACATAAATTAATTGCTTAATACCATGGTATGTGATTACTTGTGAATATATATTATCTTGGGTTAAAGAGCGTTGTGCTATAATGTACATTTTGAATGCAATATTATTTGCATATCCTAGTGAAGAAAATCTAGAAATGCATTTCATTAGTTTTGGAGACTGAAACAGGCCAAATGTGGTTGCGGTGCTCATGTGCTACCCCTAGAACCCCCCCACACACACACATTTAAAATTGCTGCTCCACCCCTGGAATAATGTGTTGCATAGGTATCACATTTCGTCTTAAGCTGCTGTAATTGTTAATTGTCGTTGTTTTATCTAACTTCCTGTCTGTTTAGCAATTAGGTATCCCCTTGTTCCCCTATACATCACCAGACACAGCAGCACACAGGAGGATCCTGCTCTCTGTGCATTCATGAGCCAACAGGACCGTCTCTTTATGGGGTTCCCTGTCCTGACTGGATAAAGTGGGCAGGGATACCAGAATATGTATTTTTTATTTCATTGCATGAGTGGGAGGAATAGAGACATGGGTAACTGACCAAACACTAACAGTGATTACAGTTGGAATACAGAGCTACTTAATACTTATCTTGATACAAATATATCACTTACAGCAGCTTAAAATATTCAGTATGTTTATATCTGAATCAACCTTTAGTAATTTTGGGATAATCACTGTTTTCACTGTTTAAATGTTACTTTAAATTAGTGTTCAAGAGCCGCTCTCTCAACAACTTGTATGGCTTCAAAAGCTACATAAGTTTATCATTTTCTCACTGAAAATGTGAAATAAAGGCTTCTAATTCGAAGTGTTATATCTACCCACACAGGATAATCTCTGAAAGTAATATTTACAATATCAATAAGGCAATAATACAAATTCAGAAAGTTTAGTTGTGAAATACTTAACGAGTCGTTTCTTTTTGTTTTTGTGCGTTGGAGTCCTGAGGATTTTGTGGTGGCACAAAAAAAAGGTTTATTTTGTTTCACCTTCTTTGATTCCAGTTATTGATCTTACATAGCCACAATTATATATTACCTCACCATCATGCATCATTCATATAGCTGTTTGAAACAGAAAAATGTTATGATTGCACAAGCCAGATGAAGATCTTTGCAACATCAGGCTGTGGTGCTCATATCGCTTTTGTCCACATGTGTGTACAGTAGGACACTGTTTGGTTTTAGATAATAACTTTAAAATATTAACAATCAAACACGTCTCTTTCACAGATTCCTCATTACAGCCCACCTAAAGTTATATTTTCTCAACATGGACAGTGTCTCTTCTGTGTGTGCTTTTTTCCCACAGGTTGGATGGTCATTTATCCTGCAGGCAGACCCTGGCAGTGTATCAGCACTCGTGTTGATAGACAGCCAATGGAGCATAGCCAAACAACATGGACGCAGGTGTTGGTGCTGTACAGCTGAGATCTGCGGAGCCATCTTGCTGAGGTCATGATCAAAGCGAAGACCCTGACCGGGGGGGATTTTTCCCATCTGCAAATCAACGAGCCAGTTTATCGTTCATGCTAAAATTGATAGGATGATGGCATTTGGATAGTTTGCAAGTCAGATAAAGATCGCGGTCTTCCATCAAAATGTTAACACAGTTCTACTCACGTAAGCGTGCAAAATAAAGTATTGTATCTCCCAAAATATGGCTGCATCTCTGCTATCTCCTCTATCAGAGCCGGGCCTTTTGTTTGGGACCGTTATCAGCACTGGTCACAGTCAACACTTTTTCTTGTCTCCTCAATCATATCTGCCTTGGTGGTGGTTTATGATGATCGTTTCACATATATGAACCAAAATACCTGCATACCCGTATTGGAGAGTAAAGTAACACAAAGATGACTTAAGTTGTGACTTCTTTACTTAGTTCAGGTGGTTCCCGCAGAAAAATATGATCTGAATACAACTTTTTTAGCGTGAAACCACAAACAGTGATGACATCTTTAAACAATTCCCAGAGAAAACATTAGGTTCATAATGGCTTTTTAAACTATTGAAATACAAATAATGTATTATGTCAGATGAACTGGGAATCTGTATTCATTAATCATTGGTTTACAGGAAAAGGTTGCATTTATTATTTTACTGTTGACATAAAAAGATCAAACCCAACAATAAACTGATTTACTGACACGTACACTATGTGTGTATGTCCAAAGCCTCTATTGTTGTCAATAAAATATTACATTTTTGTTACCATCAACACACACTGTTATTCATTTTGACTCAATCCCACATGTATTGTCATGCTGCCGAAAATACACACTGGAGCATGTCAGTAATATTTGCTCAAAACTACAGCCTTTTTTAAAAAGAATATAATATATTTGTGACCTGTTTTTAAAGCAATATTATGTAGAATGTGGTATGTTATGCAAATTGGCACCTCCCACAGTTTAAAGACAAATCCCAGGTCAGTCTGTCAGACATGATGTAAGTGCTGACTACAAACCAACTTGAAAACTTGTATGTTGAAGTAGACATGTAAGTAATGCTGTGATCCTTCCCTCTCACTGAAGTTGCACAGTGCAGAAACAAGTGTTAGAGACAGAGACACCATTCACCCTGTTACAAGACACTTTTGAAGCTGTTATATTTTTAAAAAGTTACATAATGTTGCTTTAAAGAGTTTTCTGTTGAAATGAATGCTGGATTTAAGAGTCTTTTCGTGGGACTTATAGCAGAGTCAAAAACACTACATACCGCCAGTCTTATCCATTCATCAGTGATATGAAATTAAAAAAGGACATTTTGATTTAAAACCAGGCAAAGTGTGGTTGATACATTAATGTTTACAGGAATGATGTTGTGATGAAACCTCAGCCAGCGTTCATTTTCACCCCCAGCAATTGTATATAATTTCTTGCATTGTTATTATGCAAAAGAAAAAAAAAAACTTTTTTGTTTTTTGGGGTATCTAGATTTAACTTAATTGATCCCTGTCTGAACGTTAAAGCAGGACAAGAGACAGACCAATAAAGATCAAATAAACAAGAAGGAAATGAGAGAAAGAATGAAAACAACTCAGGGTATATTGTACAATGATTGAATTATTAAATAAAAAGTCTGAATCAAACAATATTAAAAGCTATGTAAAGATACAATAAGTAGTGCAGAGTGAATAGTCAGAAGAACAACTATTAGCTGGATATATTACATAAATCCCAGTGTAAATAAGTGTTTTTTATGTCCTATATTAAACAGCTACATTTTCTAACATGTGGTAGCCTCTACTGAATCTCCTCCACATATCTCTTGGCAAAAGCTGCACAAAAATTGGTCAAAAGTCAAATCTTTTACATAGCATGCTGCGTTATTGCACGGTTTACAGGCAAGATGTTATGGCAGTAACAGAGGCCACTTTACTTCAGCCTCCTACACAGATTTTTCCTCTTTACGACCTCCACTTTCAGCCAATTTAGTCACGTCTTTACCCAGAGATCTACACACTTTTGACCCACAAATCACCAAATACTGTTTATACTGAGTTAAAAAAAAGGGCATTTTGTTTGAAGCTTTGAATAGAAAAAGGAGTGGGTTAAACATGATTTATAGTCTGCACAAACAGCAATTCCAATCAGGGGTGCGAATGGGAGAAAGGTGGCACACATTTTGAACGCACGTGTTCGGAGAGGATGTGAGATCAAGTGTAGAGGAGTCTGTGGACTTGGCCCCACCGCATGCTGTGTGACTGATAGTTTGGTATTTCTACATGCGAAAGACGTACACTTTATTGATGTGTTGAGCCTGTTTCGCTCTCCTCTGGTGGTGGGAGACGCTGCCATGTGTAGATTTGCTCACGCCTCGCTCTCCATATGGCCACCCAAGAAAAGCTTCTTCTTCTTCTTTTCTTTTCTTTCTTCTTTTTTTTTTACTTTCTTCAAATGCCAAACTCAATCTGAAGTGCAGAGTCAGTGAAAAATAAGACAAAAAAACAAGATCTAGCTGCTCTCCACTAAATTTAATGCACAGAGATACTTTTAAAATATAGATTTAACATTAAGAAACCCACTTTTTGCCACAGTGAGTGGTCTATGGTGTTTTTTCACCAACAGTTTGGCCTTTCCGAGTCAAACTGAGCCATGAAAATGAGCTTTTGCATGACCAGTTTTACTGAGTTGAGGCGTATCGTGTCTGCAATCGACCTGCCCGGAGTGGGGCCACTCAGATTTATCTTGTGACCCTGCGGAGGGGCCCGACCCCTCTGTTGAGAACCCCAGGCTAAACTATCAAACTGAACAATGTAGTTAGAACCACCTCCACTGACTGCCGCCTGTGCATTGATTCATCAGTGTAAAATGATCAATTATTAGCAGAAGAAACATAGAAACAGGTACATTCTCGAAAGTGTTTGCTTCAATGTTTCTTGTAAGAAAAAGAAGTTCTGATTGTTTCACTGCTATCATCCTCAGTGATAAGCGAGAAATGATGAAAGCTTTCATGCAAATTGTTCAGAGTAGACGGTGCTTTCCTTCTCCTTCTCCGTAGCACTAAACATACACACTCACACATTATTCACATCCCAGTCCGGAAACCTTGGATCGTACAATGAAGGGACAATTAGGCTTTGTATATAAAGACAAACGATGCACTGTTCATCTGAACAGACACTGATGATTGTTCTGTTGTGTCAGTTTATTACCAGTAACGGAAGCAGTACTTTGCTCTTTTACGTAGTAGAAATAAAAGTACAGAAGTATCACAGTCAAAATGTACCTAAAGTCAAAAGTAAAAGCACTTGTTCTGGGAATAACTATCATTATATCATTGGATTGTATTTTCGGGCAGCTTAATCCATAAAAACACATTGTAATTTATCAGCTGGTTACTTTTTGTGATTCATAATCTTACTCTGCAAAGTAACTAGTAAATCAAATAAATGCAGTTAAACCAAATGTACGATATTTTCCTCCCAAATTTAGTGGAGTATAAAATAATATTGAATGGAAATACTTGTGAATGTTATGAAATGTTTCTTTTTTGTTCAATACACCCATAGTTATCTCAGATCTTGTCAACTATTGGTTGGAGTCCTTATTAGACGTACAGAGAGAGACACACAGGCACATCACACCCCCTGGTTGTTCCTGGACCTCCCATCACACTCTATAAGGTAACCTGGAGGTGTTAGGCTGCGTCCCTGAACTGATTCACGCGTATGAAAGGTTGAGCAGGAGGAAAGTGATGTTCTCACACCTGAACGTATGAAGTGTTTCCTCTGGTTTAGAGTATGAAGAGGTGCTGTGAAACTGCCGGTGGCTCATCCTCAAATGTGTGTGTCTGTTTCAGGGCTTCATTGAGTTACATGACCTGGTGATGAAGGAAGGAGAGGGGAAGAAGGGGGAGAAAACACCTGCCTCACCCCCTCTGTCCAACAAAGAGGTTATGTTCCAGTGAGAAGCCACCATAAACCTGGACACAGGCACGCAAGCCCTAATCGACCTGATCCCGAGGTGTCCCGTCTTCTCTGAAGTTGCTGCCAAAAATCTTCACCTCCCCTCCTCACCCCCTCACTATAGCCCACTCCCCCACCAAGCTCAGGCCTGCCGGTGTCTCGGCCCGTCATCTTCAGGGGCGAAAAACAAAGTGTGCAAAAAAAAAAGAGAGATGAGTTTTGGTGTGCATGCTGCCGGATTTTCAGCTCCTGCATGTTTAGTACGATATTCCTCCAGACCAGATCTCCTCTTACAGAAGATATCTCTGAAACTTAAATGAGATGATGGGAGGCTGTCAAGTGCACATCAGCAGGCGTCTCTGTTGCCGGAAAAAAAGAAGAAAAAAAAGAAAAGAGGATTGTAGCTTCTCAGATGGAAAGAAGAGCAACACTCTCCGGGGAGCGATCCGTCTTGTACTGGAGCTCTTGTGAAGTGCTTTTTAGTATCAGGTGCATCATCTTGAGAACACATCTGACATTCCAGGCTGAATTAGTCTGAAATTCCCACATAAAAAAAAAAAAAAAACCTTGCAGGGCCAGGTGGCTGACCATTACGCACACATGCTGTGTAGAACTAAAACGTTTTGCATGTCTCTGTAGGAGGAATGTTTGGGCAATTTTAAAGTAAGGTCATTTTTTATTCCCCGCCACAGATACTTTTAACTGGGGCTGTCAGCAGAGGTGCAATCTTTAACCGACCTGCTCGCCGTCACACCAGTCCGATTCTTCATCTTCATGAGGAACATGAGAAGCATTTTTTCCGCAACAGGATTTAAGCTAACGTCACTTTAAGCAGTTTAAAGTCAGATTTTGCTAATTTATGTTCGGTCCTTTAACAGGTGAAATGCCTCATGGAGCCTTGTTGAAAGTCGATATTCATTTGGCTTTGTTTGCTCAAAGTAACAATACAAGAGACTGAAATATAAAAATAGACTGATGTACAGTTGGTTTAGGCTTTTACTTTTAATTCTCATTTGACAAAAGTGTCATGGTTTGTGTTTTTTGGTTTGTTGATTTCCTACTTTATTCTCTTGTGTCCTGTTGTCACTTTGTGTTCCCAGTGTTCTGCGTCCCTCCTGTGTTCCTGTGCACCTCCACAATCTGATTGTTCTCACATCAGTTTCGTTAGCACTGCCCCGTTCCCGGTGTCTCGTTGCTTTTTTAGTTTGTGTCACTGTTTTTAGTTTGTTTTGTTGCTCACTTTTTGGACTTCAGATTTACAGCAACTCACTTTTTGTTTTTCTACCTGTCTGTCTTGAGTGTTTTGAAGGCGATGAAGTTTGGCATGTTGCAACTATGAAACTTTGGAAGCCTGAACCTGAATAGTTTAGGAAGTTTCCAGTTTTTCTCGGCCATTTTGAATATTAGGGCTGAAATGTTGGCGTGCGTTTGGATCTGGTGAGCCACGTTAAATAACTGTTAAAAGATTTTCATAGGAAGACAAGATATGGTAAAACAAAATAGTTGATATTCATGGCACAACAGTAAATGTATGAAAAGGGCCATACGATTGAAACAGCGACAGTTCTATCAATTAATAATAATCAATAAAACACAGCAACACCCAGCATTAGCATTAGCCACTATTAGCTCTACGTTAGAAAAGACAAGTAATGCTTGAGAGGAATCTATTGGGAATATGATATTTGTGATTATGTTTAGTGTTTAATCACCTGAAACTAAGATCTATTGTGTTTTCCTTTACCTTAGACCGAGGATTTTTTATCTACAGTGGGAGGTCCTCTTCCACTGCGTCTGCCATGTTGCACCAGCACCTGTCTACTGTGGGCCAGAACAGACAAACCAAACGCTTTCACGTTTTTTTGTGACCACAGTAGGTGAGGGTGAGATGAGGGTTGTGGAGTTATTTGCAATCTGAAACCTCATCGCTATATGCCACTAAAACATGTGTTTATGTAATTATTTATTTATTCAATATGTGTTATAAATGCATTTAGAAGATAAGCAATAGCCGTTAGCAGAATTAGTTATATCCTGATGGGCAAGTTGTTAAATTAAGTCATGTTGTGCAGTCAGACTGTTAAAATCTACAGAAGATCATGTCAGAAACAGGACAGCTCAGAATTGCCAAAAAATACTATATGTGTATCTACAAAACTGACGCAGACTATGGTACTGCCAAACAATCTTAAATGAGATTATTTTGGATTAATGCTACTTATGGATCCATAAAATGGATATTCCAGCTCCTGAGGCTGTTTCCAGTTATTCCAATAACGTAAAACGCTGTTATCTCTCTGTTAGCTGTCTGTCTGGTTTGTGTTTTCCACCTCCAGGATGGTAATTGTCCACATGTTGTTCTCTGAGGTATTTCAACATGACTTATGGCTCGATCCTGAGATGGGACGCCTCTGTTGGGCCGTGTCCCCCCTCCAAAGCACCCACCCTTCCTCCTGTCCATATGGTTTGACTTGGTTACAGCGTGAGTGTGGTAAGATACTTGTTAAAATGTGGTATGTGGCGGCTGCACTTGCTGAGACTCTTCTTGAGCCATCTGATGTTTTGTTCTTCACTTCAGAGGGAAACGATACCCTCGTCATGGAGGGCTTCGCTACAATGAGGTCGTAACATTTTGAAAAATGAGGATAAAGACGTGAAGTACGAGAAGTATTATTTAATGTGCACACAAATGATGTGGAAATCACATTCCTCCACTTCAACTTCTAATATATTATAATACAAGAGATCTGGCAAAGTGTTTTCACCTGTTGGTCACATAAGAAGGTTAGCCCATGAGTGTGAAGAAAACAAACTTGCGAATGATTAAAATGTATTTTTTCACTATCAGAGTTGTTGGCCGGAGGATAAACATTGAAGTATCCATGTCAGGTGTTTAACACAACAAAAACACATAAATTGTCTCCAGTGTAATAAAACTCCATCGCAAAAGTATGTGCTGGCAAGAACACGGGAGCCAGTTTGACTTTTCGAAACTGGCGATTTGGCTTAAATTCTTTTTTCTGATGGTCAGTAAATCTGCCAATTAGTATGAAGCATCCATGAACTCAAGCTAAGATAAGATAAACTTCTTATCCAACCGATTTGATTCCAATTTTTCTTTTTCTTTAATTTAACAAAATTAAAAACTCATGGCATGTCTGACCAGCTGCATAGAAACAATTATGTGGAACAATCTAAATTCTGAAAATAACTATACCATTGCAGCTACCTTTCTTAAACAGAGTAACATTAACATCAATTTGGAGCCGTATTTGTGTCGTTAGTCCAATATTTTTACATTTGGCTGTTAAGCTGCTAAATGCTGGTAAAACCACCACATTCAAAAGCTAGATGCTTGCTTTTATAGGTTCTGCTGTTTAGAGCTGAGCAATGTATGGTGGATTTGTAGAGGTTTTTTTTCACTGAAAACAGGTGACTTCGATGAACAAAATCATGGTTTATGAAAATGATGAGAGTAAAACTGAAAACTAAATTATGAGACAGAACACCAAAACAAAGAGCTGAGAGATAGGATGGGATTTTGGCTGATGATTGACCACTTCTGGAGTAATGGGTATGAGTTAAGTAAGGGATAATGCCCGATGAGGTGTCCATAACCAGGAGTTAATGGACGACGTGGAGGCCTTAGAACCGTCCGACACGCAGCGGAGGACGGTTGCCTCCGCGAAGTCCATTAACTCCTGATTATGGACACCTCGAAGGGCATTATCCCGCTTATACCATGGTCACTTGCCAAAGAAAAGAAATTAAACCCATTAATTTATATTTTCAAGCGTTTTACAATCAAAATATAAAGTTTTTCACAAGCCATAACTTAGTTTCCCTGGTAACGCCTGATGGTTTGTCTAATACCTGGAACAATCATTACCCTCCCGTAAGGGTCTTATGCAATGGAAACGTTGTTCACTCCTCCAGTAAATAGGACGGACCTTAGATACGACTTGGCAACGGGAGATATTCTAGTCCGCTCAGCGATGAGCCAGAAAGCTAACGCTATGCTAGCAAGATTCAAAGTCAATAACATTGCATACGGTTGACAAACAGTAAATATAATTTGACGGTATGTT
>OMLP01026393.1:8878-19023 GCA_900302685.1 Spondyliosoma cantharus | reverse complement strand
AACCCCCCCCCCCCCCCCTCAGACTGAGCTACGATTAATGATTACACCTTAACTCATAACCTGCAGACATGTTGACCTATCTAAACTCGGCCTCGGTAATAAGGTCATATCTGACAGCAAACAGTTTCCTTTCATTACCTCCGCCTGACACCTAATGTGCCTGTTCACATACTGTAGCCCTGACACGTATCGATCGAGTAACTGCTATAGGGCTCAGCCTCCGATCAATACGCAAATACTTCTCCGGCTCTCTGAAAACTCCTTTTTTCTGTAACATCAAGTCCTCAAGTGGTTTGAATAATTTCTTGTCGGCACAGATGAATGCCCCCCGAAATTACTTTTTTTATTTGTGTCTTATTAGCAGTTATGTGATAATATGGCAGTGATTTATTTCCCAGCTCGGCCTTTTTCTTTTTTTTTCACCCGATCACAAATTTCTCTGAGGCGGTGTCCTTCGTGCAGAGAGCGGAACGACCCGTCATTCGTGAGCGAGGTCGCGGAAACATCGTTCTGTGCCGCATCGCTTTAAGAACTATCTATCTATCTATCTATCTATCTCGTAACGTCCAGGACAGCATAGGACACCTTCTACCCTTCGACCCACAGTAGGTATAAGGAAAAAGTCCTCCGAAAACAAGGAAGAAACCTGAAGAACAACAGAGGATTCTCTCTTCCAGATTGTATATGACATGTAACAGGTACAAAACAGACGCAGGAGCCGTAGAATTACAATGTGGAGGATCCAGGAAGACGTCGAGCACCGTCCATGGCGCAAGATGATGTGAGCGCTACAGGTGATCCAGATGTCAGATCAGTCTTCGAGCCGCGGGCCTTCGCTTCATCGGGTAGAAACTCTTTTGATAATGGAACAGCAGGAATACAAACTATGAGGTCAAAATGCACCTAACATTTAATTTGAGAGCGCGCTGCTAGAAAGAGAGACACAGAAACACTGAACGAGCTTTTAGAAATGGATCCGGTTGTAGTTTGAATGAACGGCGCCGAGGCAGAGAGATGAGCAGAGTCTCAGAGCAGGACTCGCCAGAGACCACGCTATCCTCAGTCAATTTAAATCACATCGCCGCTCTACACAATCCACCCCCCCCCTTTTCCCAAGAGCTAAATTGAAATGAGAAAAAAAAAAAGAGATTACTTCAACTTTTTCCTCAACGATTTTATCCTTTCGGGCTCCGCCGCACGGATATAAGAACTTGTTTTACATGAAGCCAAGCATGTCAACTGTCGGCTCCCGTGAAAAGAGAACAGGGGAAAATAGAGAAGGGGAGTTTTTTTTCGGCAGGGATACCAGCAAATAATCTGTGTTAAACCTGCTGAGCTGCTGTATTAGTGAAGCCCTTGGCAGGTGCAACCACGGTGTAGCCGCGCTCAGTCGGTTCGAATAAGCTCCGCGTGGCTATGATCACCGTGAAACTTCAGATAGCACGCCGGGGCCGGGGCGGGGGGGAACGCTGAATCTGCTCTCTTGCCGCCGTCGTGTCAAAAAGAATAAAAACCAATCGTGATGCAAATAATCAACGCGTTCTTGCTGAAAGGAAGCGGCGGGCGCGCGGTGAGACGGAGAATCGCCTCGATTCAAGACACAAAGCGCGGCACTACAAGGGTCGTGCAAATGCGAGAGAATGTCGGCTCGAGGCGGGTTTTCAAACCCATTTGTTGAATCCGCTCATTTGGGATGCAGCCGGTAATCTATTCCATCAGCGGCAGGCTGTCCTTCTTAGAGGCCACAGAGGAGAGAATGCTCAAATTAATACACCCGACCCGTCACTGTTAATGTGATGTACTGATTATGCAGGAAGGGGGAAAAAAAATCAGCAACTCAGCAACTTAACAGGCATGATGTGCTTCTGCCGGTCTTTAATGTTTTCCACAAAAAAAAAAAAAAAAAACAGGCGAGGCAATGGGCACCTGCGACCAGAGACTTGCGGGTCGAGCACTTAAAAACGCTTTGCACATTTTTGCGACCAAGTGGACAGGCGCCGAGGTCTGGAGGTCGACAGCTCTGTGATGCATGACAGGGGAGCCGGGCTCTCTGCTAACAGCACGCCGGTGTTGCTTACAGCGAGGTCAGCATTTTACTCGCTGCGCTCCACGCACACTCCTCGACCACGGACACGTCGGCAGAGTGATGGGCCAGCAGACTGTCTTCACTCGTGTGTGTGTGTGTGTGTGTGTGTGTGTGAGTCTGTAAACTCACTTCTTAGATCTGCATGAATCAATATTTTTACATTAACAGTGTCACATGACTACCTTTTAGCGATGAACCCACAGAGATAAATCGCTCAGCTCTGCAGATTACCTCAGCTGTTCAACTTTGCATGTCTTCATGCAACTGAACGCTTCTTTGGGTTCAGTTTTCAGTTGTTCTGACAACGCTGTGCTCGTGATCTGGTTAGGTTTAGGTGCAGCAACCACTTGGAAAGGATCGCATTTTGGCTAAAAACGCACGTTTCGGTTGCCACAATCATGGCTGGAGATTGTCTCAAGGTTTCCTTAAAATCATCCAGTGGTGTATCACTTGGAAAGGTTCAAATCCTCACGGCCCCTCGTCAAAAAAATATCCAGTGGTTTCGCATAACAGATGTAAAAGCGTAGTCTTGAACTGCAGACACTGGCTTGATAGACATCTAGTCTTAACTCCACCAGATAGGAAAGTTGGGTCATAAACATCGATGTCAACGTTAGCGTCTAACATTTTATTCTGCTGTCCAACTCCACTCTCGTCAGTCTTGTTTCCAGTCAGTAAACGACTGTTTTCCTCATAAAGGCTTTGATAAACCATCTGAACCCCCAGACAGACAAAGTTTGGCAGAAAAGTTGTTGTAGCTGTAGCTTCAACCCACAAAAGGTGATTATTTTAGCAACTGTCAGGACACTTCGCTGCTGTCTTTCTGGCAACAAAACTTTTTTTTTTTTTTTTTTTAAAAAAGAGAAAATGTTTTAAAATTTTAAAACAGATTTTTTTTTGATAACTGAATAAACAAGCTGTTCTCAAAGGAAAATAAGGTCCCTGGAACATTGTTTGAAGCTAGAAAGGTGGCAGGGTCCGCCACATATAAGCAAAGTAAAACAATGTGAAATTGTGTTGTCAGTTTGTTCATTCACTCATAAAAACAAAGACATTTTTCATTATTTAGTTTGTTTATTTAGTTTGTTTAGGAATAAAAATGTGTTCTCTTCTGATTAAAAGTTTTAACATAGCTGTTGCAGAACCATACAACAACATTTACCCAGGCGACCGGGTTCTGCTGAGCATTAGCATCCCCGGTTTGAATCCAGCCCGTCAGCGCTCTCCTATCTACATAAAATACCCCCAGCACACTTAAAATGTCCGGCTTGTTCTGGTGGCAAAAAAGAAAATCAATTGCCGCAGCTTTAAAGTCCTGAAAGTCACAAAAAACTTCTCTCATTTACATCCAGTGGAAAGTAGACAATTTGGGTTTCTTATTTGTCCAGGTTCTGACCGACTCGAGCGAGCGAGGTGTTGTTTATTAAAATTCCTTCTGACATCCCCCTTCATTCCCTCTCGTTCTCAATCTCTCTCAGTGAGGGAACAACCGTAACGAAGGAAGAAACTGAATCAATAGGTGCGCCGTGTTCAGCTGAAAAACACCCAAAGTGAAAAAAAAGTCAAACACCTCCCTCTTTTTTCATGGGGAGAGATTTATTGACGGATGACTTGTACCAGAAAAACTGCTTTCTGAAGGACGATGAAGGAGTTTTCAAAAGTTGCCTGATGCAAACTGTTTTCGCCCATCCCCTCCGACTTCTGCTTCATTGTGATCTCTTTCTCCGCAGTGCAGCTGTTTATTAAAAAGACAATGGTGTTCCCCTGTTTATTATCACACGTACTATATTCTCTCAGTTACGTGGAATCAGATGCTGAGTGCAGGGCTTCATCATCGCTTATTATTAAGTTTGCACTCGTTGCACAAGAAATCACTTTAGCTCATCTAAAAAATTTTTAATTAAATACATTTTTTAGAGGATTCAGTAAAGTAGGCACCCCCAACACTGGTGAATTGGGCAATAAAGATTTACATTTAGCAGACGCGTTTGTCCAAAGCCACAGTAATTCGTACATTCATACACTGGTGGTGCTGGCTGCCATTCAAGGTGCCGACCAGCACACCAGGAGCAGTTTGAGGTTCAGTATCTTGCCCATGGACGCTTTGACAGGCAGACCAGGGGAATCGAAGCAGCGACCTTCCAATAACGAGACGCTGGCTCTACCCCCTGAGCCAAAGCCGCCCCTTAGATAGTTGGTACATCACTGCAGTCGGCGGGTTGTTAGCGGTTAGCCAAACAGGCAGGAAGGCAGGTAACTTAAACAAAAAGCCGAGAACTCCGCGAACAGAAGGAAAAAAAGAGTACAAACCAGAAGTAACACGAGGAATCAGGACACCAAAAGATGAGACACGGAGACAGGACTTAATACACGAGGGGCGATTAACTGATGGGACGGAGGTGAACACAGAAAAGGGGCGGGGAAACAGAAAAGGGGAGGGGCTTATCCTGACGACTGGACTGTAGAGCCTTGAAGCGTAGCTGCCGTTTACACAAATGTGTCAAAAAACATGCGCAATATCCACTCTATAATAACAGCGCCTAATCCTTGACTCAAAAAATATCTTTACTGCAAGAGATTTGTTTCATTCATCTCACTGGTGACGGATAAAAAAAAAAAAAGAGCCCGGCCATCAGCAGAAGTGTTGAAAAGCAAAGAATTATTAAATATTCACAGCACATTTCAGTGATAGAAAGGGATGTTAATTATCAAGATTACATCCTATTCTCTTCTGTGAAGAGACGCTATTGTTTCATGCTCTCAGATTTGTAATGTGTGTTATGTGAAGTGGAGAAAGAGGCCCCATTGTTCGGCAGATCTTGAAGCAGGCTCCCTCCTAATCATATCACTCACCACTGCATCTAATAAAAAGAGAGGCTGGAAATTAAGACAAATTGATCCCCCCCAACTTGATTTATCGTGTCGGTGTGCCGCCGCGAATCCAGGAGAGACAGGTGTTTCTCAAATGATCCAAGAGCCGCTGTGGGTGTGTGTGTGTGTGTGTCCGTGTGCGATCGCAGTCTCACGGCGCCCATGTAATCGCCGCTAACTTCATCTCTGCGTCGTTTTGTGCCCAGAATCAGGGGCGCACACCTGGACGGGAGCCGCTGCCGCGCCGTGTTCAGCGAGTAAACAAGACGCAGCAACGGCAGGAGGTTTGTTTGCGGGCCGACCACCTTGGCAGCAGCCAGTCTCAGAAGCAGCTGTCTTTGGAGATGGTTGAAGACAAACACACTACACATGTGGCTCGTATAGGTGAGGCGCACGGGTTTGTAAGCACATCCCATAAAATCACTCATAAGGAACCTGTTGTAGGAATGCCGCAGGAGCATAAGAGCACTTTTAGATGTGACCTGAAATATTACAGCAAGTGAAGTCCGAGGACGTCTTCCTCGCAACCTTCCTCGCAGAGAGCGTCGGCCTCGTTTATTTGTTGGTCCGTCTCTGAAAATACCACCGAGAGCCCCCCCCCAAAAAAAAAAAAAGACTCAACGAGAAGCTGTCAGCTCTGCTTTTCGTTTTGTTTCCACCCTGCTCAAACTGTAACAACCGAGCCGTGATGTGGAAAGGTGGGACGACAGCTCGGCTGTTGACCAAAGACTCGCATTTATTTTAGTTCTTTCGCTTCACGCTCCCAACAAAGTCTTTTCTCATTTAGAATCTGCTCGTTAAAACAATCAACTCCCTTTCTCCAGAATCGCTTTCTGCGCCTTTAACTCGCAGGTCACACTTTCGAGTCGCCGTTTAGTGAGCAGGAGGAAGGAAAAAATGTACTGTATGTATTTCAGTCTAGTCTGAGCTCTCCTCGTGCGCACAGGTGCTTCACCCTTGAATAGCTTTTCTTCAGTCCGACCTCTCTGCTTCTTATGAGCTGTCTTCATTGTGCTAAAGCGGTAATTCTGAGCCTGCGGGCGAGGCAATGAAAAGGAAACTACAGCGAAGCAGAGACTCGCCAGCACGGCGAACTCAACCGGGGTCATCCAGCTGAAGGACGTTCAGCCTCGCAGCCGTCTGAACTGTCTCGGCTGTCAGCAACGTGATGGTAGTTCAGCGAGCAGCACGTGTTCGCCGTCGCTGTCCTGTGGTAGCCTTTTGTTTCTTTACAGCGTCGTGGAAAATGCGTTGCATAAACAAGGAAGATTTCACCGGCGTCCGTGCCATACGTATAAGTCATCTTAAGTGATAAGGGCCTGAGACAAGGTGAACAGTAAGGCAGCCGAACTTAAAGTGGGATTTTTCTGTTGGAGGACACAGACAGGACCCTTTGTCTCCTTCCATCCTGGCCTCCTAATGAATTGGTTTTTAGCCTGTTTTGCAGCACATTATCCTTCCCTCTCCTCCTAATTTTCCAATTTGCTGTGTCATTTATACCTAATTGAGGACCGCACTGGGCTGTATTACTCTCACAAATAGGGTGATATAGTTTATTGAAGGTCTGCTTTACACAGAGAGGCTGGTAAACCAAACATCAATTGTAGACCATACAGAAGACGGGGATTTTTCCCGGAGGCTGGGGAGCATTGCAAAGAGGCTTTAATTATTTCTCAAAGGCAATCCTGGCCATTGCTCCAGCACTCATTTTATGGTCACTTTCCTTTTTCTTTCTCTGGAGGAGGTAATGAATGGGGTGAGAATTCACTTTATTTTATCCCTGCTCTGTCGCCCCTTCCTGATATTTGCATTTTATATTCGTCTAAACCAAGTAAGGAAAGCTTGTTTTCAGCCGGGTCCAGCATAGGAATGAATGGCGGCACAAAAAAAGCTCAAACGAGCGTCGACGCTATTAATGCTGTTCGCATTAAAAAGCCTCTGCATGCAGGCTGTGGTCGGCCCTGTTAGGAAAGCGTAGGTTTGTGCCCTTCACTCTCAAAATGCTCATTTGCTTAGGCTCAAAAAAAAAAGTTCCACATTTCGTAGTTCAAACAGAAAAACAGAAAAACAGCGTTGCAGTGTTCTCCGAAACGACTGAGCATCTTATCTTGAGTTTTAGGTGAACTTGCTGTAGATCGCTGAAACACGGCGCTTTAAGAGCGAACTCACGACACAGCAACCTGTAAGTCTTTAAGTGACTTTGAGGAACTTGCAGTCGCCCCTTTGGGCAAAAGCGGTCCGATCTGTTGTAAAGATATTTGCTAGCAGGTGACAAAGAGACCGCAGGATGGATCACGATGAGTTCATGCATTTATACGTGATTTTATATGTGATATATGTGATCGGACCCGAACACAGGCAATAATGATAATAACTATATAACAAGTCAGTCCTTTGCTGATGGTCTCGTTTGCTGCTACGGGTCATTTACAATCATCAGAGGCATCACGAGACCGTTTCATAAACACCTAAAGGTTCCTCGTCGTCACTTTAACTACTATCATTGTTATATTCAATGCAGTTACACCTCAGCTCTTTCTAATGGTTACACCTTTTTCACTAATCCCAGTTGAAATTTCAGTTTCAGTTCCATTGGCAAACGTTTAAACCTGCATTTGTCCAGGCATCAGCGACGGCTCTTTCTTTTTGTTTTTTGTCCCATCTGCACCACGCCATCTGCAGAATCCTTACAGTCACACGAATCAATACATCTCATACACACACCATCCAGAAATGTAAGTACTTTTCTCGAATCCCGGGACAGGTTTCATTTTCTCACTTCTTTTGGAAAGCCAGCGCAAACAAATGCTGTCACGTCTTTCGCGGACAAATGTCTGTATTTCAGAACCGCCGAGGGTCCTCTAAAGCAAAAGTTTATCTCTGTGCAATCAGCAAATGGCATTAACCTCCTGCCTCTCCCTCGGCCCGTTATTTCCAGGCCTTAATTTCCACAGGAATTTTTGGCAGCAGATGTTCCTCTCCACCCCGCCCCATCATCAAGGGTGCCTGAGCGACAGAGGGGCCGCCCATCAAAACGCCATCAGGACCCTGCTGGCCAACAGACGAGCACATGCCCAGAATGCGTCATGTGGGGGCCGTTCAGTCCCATTTAACTCTTCCTCCCGTCTGTCACTTCGCTTTACCGTCAGCTCGCGTCCGCCTAACTCTCCATCACTGAAGCGGACAGAACAAAGCGTTCAGTGACATTTTTTTTTGTGGTTTATGCTGACAAACCGACTTAGCGAAAGATGAGTCTTGACCTCCCGGACGGCTCGGTATGAATTGAATGAGAGACGGTGGCAGACGGAGGTGTGGGCATGTGAATAAATCGATTAGCGGGGCACTTGACGGATGGGATTCATAGGAGGCCTCGACGCACCAGAGAATTAATTTCTCTAGGAGAACATGCTTCTGCCAGGTTCATTCGTCTTGGCAGGAAATTTGGCAGTTTCCTCAGGTCTGGGGGCTCAATTAACCGACGGATCCAGCAGTTTGGGGAGGGAACAGCTTTGTTGAGAAATACACCACATTCATGCATCAGACACTTGTGTTAATGATAACAGATTTTGGGAATACAAAATGAGAGAGGATGTGAGGGATGGCGAGGTTAGAGAAGGGATCGGCGGGGGCTTATTGTGGAGCAACAAGACAAAGGGATAAAGAAATGGTTCATCGAACACTGAGGAAGCTGTAAGACAAACTGTATTATGTAGCATTTCTGTATCAAAATGTCTATAAATGTCTCCCAATTCTTTCAAAACAAGTTCTAATTCCATAATTTTACTCAAGGCAACAGCGATCTTCATTCTCTAAGCAACATAGCCAGTGTTTCAGCATCAAAGCTATCTCAAAAGGGGAGAGTCGAGTGCAGAGCCGGACCTTCTGGAGGAATAAACACCTGGAGTCACATCTTCTGGTTCCTCTCTGATCCAGACGTGTTTACCAACAGAAGAGCTCAGAAATTACTTTTACCTTTCAGTGGATTTATCTTCACTCCTATTTATCAACCTGACTGCAGCAGTGATCTGCGGAGGTGACCTCCATTGTCGGGTGTTTAAGAGAGAGAATATTTTCTATCGCCACCATCTCCTTTTGTTTCTTATTCAATTCTATTTATTTATTTATTATCATTTTATTTAATTACTTATCTATATTATTGCTATTTGTATTGTCCCTACTATTAACATCTGTTCATTTTATTTCAACATCTCTTTATTTTATTCTATTATCAGTAGATTTGCTTTTGTTATCTGTTTTGTTGTCAGTAAACTAAAACTTGCATTATTTTTTTATTTTTCATTTTATTTATTGTTGCTTATTGTTGTGATTGTGCGTTGACAACACATGTAAAATGTCATGCCAATAAAGTCTATTGAACTGAATTGAATTGAATTGAATAGAATAGAATAGAAGTCTGGTGAGTGCTGAGTTTAGTGAACATTGACCTGAATTCAAACAAACAGATACTCACACCATCACCATGTTTCTTGCTGCTGGCGGCTAATGTACAGATAGGTGAACTGGCTGCTTGGGGCAAAAGTGACGTGAATAAACACAAATTAACAAACACACTATTTAACAACCACCGTTGTTGATGAAAATCTACGGACGTGACTCAAATGTGCATGGATGAGGTTTTAGTTTTATTCACACATTTGCAGACTTCCTTCCCGACTCACTGACTCCCTCCTGGAAGTTATAGCGACAGGCTACAAAACGAAACGCACCAATACCTTCGAGTACACTTTTGGATTTCCCTCATGTGAACATTGTTGGAAACACTTGGATTATTTTAAGTACACAACTCAACAAAATAACCGCGACTCAATATTTCGGACTCTTATAGCACCTAAATTCTACACGATGTCCGCTATCTAGTTACTAAACTTGTCTGCCGTACAGTGTACGAAAACAGGATGAGCGAACCAAAACAATGAGCTGAAAGACACTAAACCACATTGTCGAGCTGAGTGGGGCTGCTTAATATTCAGTGGATTTATCACCGGGAGATACGTCACACTCCACACAGCCATTTCATTAATTGCCAGTTCCAGGATAGTATAGAATGGTGCAGCTTTTAAAGGAATACACTGCTATGAATCTCTAATTTTCTTTGAACTGCCTTAAAGCTGGTGGATATGAAACTACACAGAAGTGTTGAAGCTGTACTGCATCCCCCCCCCCCCCC
>OMLP01026387.1:0-10034 GCA_900302685.1 Spondyliosoma cantharus | reverse complement strand
AAAAAAAAAAAAAAAAAAAAAAACATTCTCCAGAAAAGGTGGAGAAAAAATATTTCCAGAGAAAAAATATTTCCAGAGAAAAAATATTCTCCTTTTTCTGAAAAATAAATGTCTTTTTGGAAAAAAAAAAGTTTCTTCACTAGTTTCTTCACTTGAATCTTGACTCTGGTTCATAGATTAAATAAATAAATACAAATGTCAAGGAAAAAAAATTTCCAAGAAAAAAAAATGTCTCTAGAAAATAAAATTATCTTGAAATAAAAAAAAAATCTCACCAGGGTTTCCCCTCGGCCCTGGTCGTAACAACTCAAACATGGTAAAACCAAATTTAGAAAAAACTCTCCATTATTTCTGACTCTGTGTCATAGATTAAATAAATAATAAAGACAAAAATCTCAACAAGAAAAAAAATTCTCCAGGATTTTAGAATTTGTTTTTTCACTTGGATTCACAGGAAATATTTCACTGGGTTTGATAGAAAAAAAAATGTCTAGAATTTTTTTTTTTTTTTCCACTCAAATGCAGTAAAACAAAACAAAAACAACTCCAGGCATGTATTCCTGTCTATTTCACACATTTAAGTAAAAAAAAAAAAAAAACATTCTCCAGAAAATGTGGAGAAAAAATATTCTCCAGGAAAAAAAAATATTTCTGAAAAATAAATGTCTTTCTGGAAAAAAAAAAGTTTCTCCAGAAAAAAAAACTTTTTTTTCCTCCTGAGATCTTTTTTCCACTCAAACATGTTAAAACAAACTCCAGGCATTATTCCCCACTCTGGTTCATAGATTAAATAAATAAATACAAATGTCAAGGAAAAAAAATTTCCAAGAAAAAAAAATGTCTCTAGAAAATAAAATTATCTTGAAATAAAAAAAAAATCTCACCAGGGTTTCCCCTCGGCCCTGGTCGTAACAACTCAAACATGGTAAAACCAAATTTAGAAAAAACTCTCCATTATTTCTGACTCTGTGTCATAGATTAAATAAATAATAAAGACAAAAGTGTCAAGAAAAAAAAAAATCTCCAGAATATTAGAATTTGTTTTTTCACTTGGAAATATTTCACTGGGTTTGACAGAAAAAAAACTTTTTTTTTCCTTCTGAAATCTTTTTTTTCCACTCAAACATGATAAACCAAAACAAAAACATCTCCAGAAAAGGTGGAGAAATTTTTTTTTCCAGGAAAAATAAATATTTCTGAAAAATAAATGTCTTTCTGGGAAAAAAAAAGTTTCTCCAGAAAAAAAAGATTAAATGAATAAATAAAAATCTCAAGGAAAAAAAGACGTCTCTAGAAAGTAAAATTATCTTGAAATAAAAATAAAATCTCAAACCAAATTTTTTTTAAAAAAACCTCTCCATTATTTCTGATTCTGTTTCATAGATTAAATAAATAATAAAGATAAAAATCTCAAGAAAAAAAAATTCTCCAGAATTTTAGAATCTGTTTTTTCATTTGGATTCACACAAGGAAATATTTCACTGGGTTTGAAAAATGTCTAGAATTATTTTTTTTTTTCCTTCTGAAATCTTTTTTTTTTCACTCAAACATGTTAAATGAAAAAAAATTAAATGAATATTTTTTTTTTTTTGCATTTCATTCATGAAAAAAAGTTTCATTTCCTCCTGAATTATTTGGGTTTTTTTTAAAGTGAGGAGGTTAAATCATCCTTTTTTTCCCACCAGTTGTGAAGTCATTAACATGGAGGGAGAACAGTCAGGGACTTTACTCTGACACTCATCCTGAGACCGTCGTGCTCTGCAGGGCTTCAGCAGCGTGCTGTGCAGTGAAGGGTCAGCAGCATCGCATCACTCGACCTGTTTTTTATTGTGAATGCTCTCACCTTGTTGTTTCAGTGTGTTTCGTCTCTTTGTGCCGTCTCAGATTCATGCTGAGCTTCTCACTCAGTTTTCTTCTGCTGGACGATCTTCAGCCTGATGAACAAAGACACAGATGAGGTCAGATTGAAATTCACCCGCAGACAAAAAGCTTCCAAGCTGCAAACAAGCAGACCGAACTTAATATCATATTGAATGTCAGCACATCTCAGAGAGTGAATAGATAGCAGCATGCAGTAAAAGGCTGCAGACCTTTTCCAGCCTCTGTATAAATGTGAAAACAGGGCAGCAGCTTCAGAGGTCTGGAGCAGAAATCTGAGCCCCCAGCGAGCGAGACTTGATGGAGTCCTCAGCTGACATTCCTCCAGATGTACAAGTACGTGTGATGAAGACATAACAGTGCAGAGAGCCTGGACGGGCCTAAATGTTCAGGCTGGGCGACGGGGTAATGACTCTGAGGACTGGTGGGGACCTCCAAAACCCACCACACTCACTTTCTAATGAGCATTTTCAAAAGAGGCATCGGGGCTCTGCTTCATGCTGAGCTCGTTCTAATGAGCGTGCAGGCCGGCGTCCGCTGGGAATACGAGCCCCCGTCGTCTCCTCTTAAGGGCTAAAGCTGGAGGTTTTTATGTTTTTAAGGATGGAACTGAACTGAGAAACGTTTCCCTCGGTGTCCTTGGCTCTTGGAAACACGCTGCTCCCTCTCAGCATGTAAAGGAAGAAATGATTCACCGGTGAGGCCTGTGGCTCATTTTAGATACAAGAATGATTAAAATATATAGGATGGAGGTGTTCTGGGACTGAGTCTACTCTGCCTGAAGCAAAATAACATTTTGTCAGTCCACCAACACATTGTATTCTCCTCTTGTGACGCGACCTGACGGGAAAAAATTACAATTTACAAAACAGAGCGATGATTCTGTCACCACGACACAAATCAGCAGAAAGAACTGAGGTAGTTTTAAAGTCTAACAAGTAATATAGAGATTCTTAAAGTTAAATGACTTTTATTCATGTTGCATGTCAGCTGCTCAGCAGCGTAACAATCTGTGCTTGAGCTACATAGAAAATTAATAACGTGTTGTATCTGCATCAATTTCTAAGTGGTTTTCCAGAAACATCTTATATAATAGAAGATGTGTTTTGAGATATAGCTGAAGAGCTTTACCCTTAAATACCTTCCAGGATCCAGCTCAGTCCTCGGGCCAAAGAAAATACATTTTTGTGCTGTTGGCCCGTGTTCACCTCTCATAGAGACTTATTAACTTTTTTTTTAAAAAAAGTATAGATTTCAATTCAAAATGTTTCACACATGACAAAAGATTTTTCTCCATTCGAACATGGTTTATACTTTGTTTTTTGGTTAAACTGTTTGACAGGATGGCAGAAATTCACTGGATCTGATGGTTGATGAATGAAAAACCAACAATAAAAACAAAGACAGGCTGATGTCATCACTCACTCATCACCAAACCAAATAAAGAAAACAGCCAGAAGTAAAACTTCTGTCCTGATAGTTGCTACAAATAAAAGTGTAATTAACTCTTTTAATTTAACAAATGTTGAAATAATAAAGTGTCTGAAGCTGTGGAGCAGCAGTCAGATTGTTCCTGCTGTCTGCAGAGGACGTGATGTGTTTACATCGTATATATTCAGTGTGAATATAGGAAATCAGTTTCGAATCAACTTGTTCTGTTGACATAATAAACTGAGGAATAGTTGGACGGATGGAGGAAAAACAAGCCGCAGTGTGAGAGCAAACAGGGACAGTGTTGACTCGGTGCTGCAGCGAGTCCCGTCAGCCATTCATGAATTTATATGTTATCAACAAACAGCTCAGAGAAAGTCTTCATTTTCTATTATTCATGACTTTAACTGAAGTACAAAGAAGTCAGAAATCTCATTTCAAAGTCAATCCATCAGCACGTCAAGCGCTGCAGCAGCAAGAAGAATCAATCACGTTTTTTTCATCTTTAGACTCACAGTTATCCTGGCGTGACCCCGCGAGGCCCCGAGAGGCCCCGCGAGGCCCCGAGAGGCCTCGCAGAGCAAAACTACACCGTTATAAAGAGTCGACGGTGAGACAGACGATCAGGAGCTCTGCCATGAAGCTACAGGACTTCATGTTGGAGGGAGACTCGACGTGAGGCGGTGCAATAAATCAAGATGTTTCTTAGTGTCAGTTTCTTCCCAGCATCACTGTAACAGCCTGTTACTTCTTTGGAAGTGGAGAAAATCACCAGACTCCCTTAAAAAAACGCTCAATTTTGCAAATTGCTGCATTGGAGAAACCGTATAAACATTGTGAAACGCCGCCTACGACACATTCTGAAGTATTTGGGTCTACTCGTTAATTCGGCAAACTTTATTCATGAAGGTGTTTCTTTCTTTGTGTAAAAACGTATCAGTTTGTTCTAATAATGTAGATGTAGCCCCTCATTGTTATATATAGTGGGGCGTGTCAGGTTTAACATCAGCCATCGTCTTCACCACTATCTATTTATATACATCCGGCCTAACGTTGGGGAGGGTTAGTTATTTAAGAGACCCCCAAAAAGCTTCTTGTTGTCGAGCTGTAACGTTTTGCCTGATTCTCCAACACAGCCTAACCAACAGACCGATGCTCCATGAGTTCTCAGCACACCGGCTGAATGCTTCCTCCTCAGAACAAGATGGCTGAAAGGCCACGACCAGAAGTCAAACAAAGAGCCAGATATTTTCTTCCTCTGTAAAACCTCCATCGCTCCCATCAAACCACGCGTGTGGCCGCGCACACAAAGTCACGTCACACTCTTTTGTTCACGCCGTCTCTGCACAATCACTGAAGTTAATTGCCTCGTACGAGCTCATCCTGCGTTGATCATACAGAAACCACGACACGCATCCAATTAGCATATCAATTAAAAGAGCTTTATCAGGGCTTCAGAGGGATCCGAGCCTGTCGCAGGCACTTCATCTGCAGCATCACCAGACTGAGATATCAGCAGGTATGTTGTTTGACAAGATTAATGACTTTAATCTACAGATCTGGAGCAGGACAGCTGGCGGGGAACAAAGGAGCTTCGTGAAGACGACTGCAGCTCGATGTATGGATGAGCAGACAAAGATTTACTCCATCTGTGTGCTCAGGATCTCCGTCACGTGTGGAGTGGAGATGAAAAAGCAAAGACGCTCTGCAGGATTCAATCATCAGAGATCAACAGCAGATTTACAGCCGTGTTGAAGAAGCCAAACTCCATCGAATACATTAAGTCTCTCTGTGGGTTTTCTCTCTTCTCGTGTTCTCTTCCACATCAGAGGAAAGAAACAGAAACATCTCGAACTGCAGACGAGGATAAAAACCTGCACAGCCGCAGCAGCTGACACCTCCGGCACAAAAACACTTTTAATACAAACGTTACAGAAGGTGTACAAGAACGAATACATGTCTCAGAGAGACACAAATCACAGTGTGGTGGTGTGGTATCACATTAACAGCACATATATCATATCCTCTGAAATAATCAGCACCTTTCTGTCTGTTCTCGGTTTGTTACTGGTGGAAATACAAATGCTGGAAGACGACGACGCAGTGACGAGCTAGCTGGAGACGACCACGGTGTGGAGCTCCCGTCAGACGAGACACACTGTGGAATAATCATTTCACTGATAGTTATTGATATTTAGAGGAGCAACGTCGATTCTGTAAAGAAATGTTTCATTTGAGTTTTCACCCTTCAGTGCCGTAAGCATCACAGACTGAAGTTCATTTATTCACTGGAGGCAGAAACGCACACAACACAATCTTTAGCTCAGTGACTGAAATGCACCCTGGGAGTCGAACTCTCTGTGTAGTTTTACGTCCGCAGGGTCGAAACCTTCGACGTCTGTCAGAGATTCAGACGCTTTTCTAACACTGTGGTTCATCTGTGGCTCCGATGTTCAACCAGGACGGTTTCACATCCATCTGAGGTTTGATTCACTGCGTCTGACATCATCTGACATCTGAGCAGAAAATGAAACGAGACTTTTACTCCAACAACCTCGAACGGCCCCAAAACATCTCCTCCAACTTTGTCACACTGAAGCTTTCCAGCTCGTTACTCCGGCTCGCTGGATTCTTTCGCATGTTGACTCTCGTCAGCGGAGCCTCGTCGTCTTCTGTTGCTCTTCCCTGTTGATCTCAGGCTTGTTTTTTTTTGCAGACTTCAGAACTGTTGAGATGCTTCAGAGAGAGTCAGCTGCAGCACTCAGACAGTTTCTGTGTGAGGAAACCTTTCAGTCGTCGCAGTGAAAACGTCTCCACGTCTGTCCTGAGGATGACGGAGCTGAATGTAAAACACACTCACACACTGATGAGACTCTTAAAGACGGAACATTAAAGTTCTGGTTTCAGAGGAAAGAACTCAGTCGACTATGAATTAAGAAAGTCCTGATATATTCTGCTGGTTGATGATGTTCTGTAAGTTTATCGCCTTGTGATTGAAAACTGCTCGACTCTTTTTCAGTCCTGAGTCGTATTTTAAGATTTTGCTCCAACAACTTTCCCCTGAACCTCAGAGCAGTGTGTTTGTGAGTTGTGAGGTGAAACGCAGGGTAAAAAGTTCAGGCGCTCGATATTTCGAACGTGACCTACATTTCTAACATTTTTAGAAATTCAGAGCTTGTGTGTTGTGGATCTGAGCAGCTGGACGGCATTTTAATAAGTGAACAACACTGAAACTCGGGCCGGTGCTTTTATAAATATCTAAAGTCACGAGTTTAAAATCCCAAAACAGTCAACATTTTTCATGAAGCTGTACTCGAGTGCAGCACTTCTTTAACCCGAAAATCAACTATAAATGCAACTCGTGACCCCGACACATGATCGCAGAAGTTTTTCTTTGAGTCGACTATTTAAGATTTGTGTCGACGAGTTTACACATCCAGCGATTCGTCTGTTACATCAGAAGGTCTCGGAGCAAAGAGAGGATGTGAAGGAGAAAGAGTCCCGGGACACATCGTGGTGCGAGAAGGAAGCTGAAGAAGAAGTTGTGATGCGATGGTTTCGTCCGCGTGTTTTATTTCCTCACATCAGGTCCAAGTCTTGTTTCACAGCCTTGAGCTGCCGAGTCCTCGTGGAGAAATACTTTGACTGGATTCTAACTCTGAGTCTGAGTTTTAACTGTAGGAGTTAAACTCACACAGTGTTGTCTAAACCTCAGCGTCCTTGAAGCTGTGATGCTGAAGCTGGCAGGTTCCTCCCATTAAAAGTGTGAGACGCTCAAACTTCCTCCCTCGGAGAAACATTTCACCCAAAAACGTCAGGTGAAGTACCAGGAGAGGAAATCACAAGTTTCATCACGATACGATATGGATTCTTTGGTAAACGATAACAATTTGGATTGGATTGGATTGGATACAGCTGCCTGGGATCAATATGACCAGTCATCCTCTTTGCTCTTCACCTTTGGACTGTAAACTTCTGTCCAATTTAATCATATGATCAATAAAAAGCACAACAGAAGGAGGTCATCATGGTTTTGTGGACAACAGAACAATCTCTGGAGCCTGTTTTTGCGCATGGCTACAGTTAGCTTCACGCCGACGTGCTAATTGTTGCTACTTTGCATTATTTTAATTAAGCTGATTGGAAGACAATTCAAACGACATGTTCCCGATGACAGAAGGTCATTTGTTTATTTATTTATGAGAACTAATTGCCCTCTAATTAACCCGACTGGTGCTGTGACTCTGTCTCATCATCATCATCATCATCATCGTCGTCCCCGAGCTGCTGGAGGAGGACGAGGGAACACATCTACCTGTTGACTGACGGCTGTACAGCAGCTAATGGAGTGAAAATACAGACAAGACAGAAACTATATTATGTGTTCGTTCTGCAGCCGAGGCCCTTAAAGTCCAAACACAGTCAGGTTGCCGATTTATCTGCTCCACAACTGGCTTTCAGGGTCACTTCCCTCCAGCAGGTCGACTCCCCTTCTCCCAAATCAGCATCACAGTAATGAGCTCCTGCTCCGCCTGCACCTCCATCCATCCCTCCACACCTCCCTCCTCTCTCCCCAATAACCACTATTTCCTCTCAGTGCTGCCTTCTCAACCTCATCTTCCCACAGCCTCAGCTTTTCAGCAGAGGGAGAATTAAGGGGAGGAGGAGGAGGACGAGGAGGAGGAGGAGGTCCGGGCGTGCTCTGGAGGCACAGCGGGCAGGCACCGAGCACCGAGGCAGCAGCAGGGGAATAAATTAGAGGCAGACACGGAGAATAATAAAGTGATAATGAGTTTGCAGCTGGCCGCCGTGCCAACCCCGGGCACAGCCCAGCGAATATTTACCACCCCACTAATAAGTGGTGATGAGGTCTGAATCAGCTGGGCATGCCAGGGAGGGCACCGGGCCGTCTGAGAGTCAGAGGAGAGAGACGAAGAAGAGGAGGAGGTGGAGGAGGTGGTGTTGTGGTCAGACTGCAGCGCTGCACAGTAAGCAGATTAGACCCACACATACCCAGGGGAATGCATGCAGGTACACACACACACACACACTTGAACATCTCGCACTGTGTCGTGGTAAACTCTCTGCGTCTGATTTTGCATACTGTGCATTTCTGCTGCATATCTGAATTACATTTGCATTCATGTATCGCACATTCATGTCTGTCTGATTACTTCCAGCAGCCTGAACACATCCACACTGTATCTGCACACGTCTGAATCACCAGCATCTGATTTACGTCTCTGCGTCTCTCTGAGCTCTGGAGCTTATAGATCCGGACAGAAACGAGGTGAATAATTCTGTTTACAGTTTTATATGATTTAAAACTGCTTCACCGAAAGCTGAATAAAACAGGTTTTATCTACAATTATGAATCTCTGATATTTGGTGCAGATCGCTCCTGGTCCCCAGAGTTTGAATCTTAATGAGTTTGTTAATCCCGTCGTTTCCCCGACGAGGATCCCTCTGAGACGTATCTATGACCTTGTTGGTCCAATAACTTCTCCTCTGGTGCCGTCAGCAGGTCGACATTTTCAGCTCAGACGATTATTGAAAGGATCGTTCAGTCGTTCAGTCTCCAGAGGATGAATTGTCTTCTAGTGCCAAAACAGTTGGATGGATTGTGAAAACGTTACAGATTCGTGGTCGTCTCAGGATGAACAGTGGTGATCCTGGGTTTTCTAAATTGTGCCATCGCTGGTGCCACATTAGTCCAATCAGAATCGCTCTCCTAGCTTCTTACTTTTACTTCCTGGTTATGAGAGGTTTGTGTTGCTGGCCTCACCCACAGGTTCCCGTCCGACCCACAGACTTTATATCGTGATGACATCCCAGATCTTTAAATGCAGTGAAGATAATGTAAGATATGTCCTTCATAAAGGAGCTCGATGAGGAAATTATGTTGTTGGATCGAAGTGTAATTTTGGCTGCAATACCACGAGAGGCCACCAGGTAAAGTGGAGTCTAAATAATTCATTCATTAAAAATCAGTCGGCTAAACTAATATTTCCCATCATCCTCAGCTGGCTTTGTGTTTAGCACCAAATACACATTTGCACGCTAACAAAACCTAAAACCTGTTAAACATTATTTCTTTAATGTTTAAACAACTTTAACTTTCCTCTCATCTAAATCTTTTCTCATCAAACTGGTCTTACTTTTGTCTGATTAGTTTTAGACATCATAAAAATGTAAAACTTTATTTCTATTCCTTTGCTGAATGAAAAACATTTTTAGCAGCATTTATTAGCATTGGAGCTAATTTACCAAAAGCTGCTATAAAAGCTATTCCTTTGCTGACTTGTGCGCTAGCAAGATGGCCGACAATTTACAAATCAGATACATTTGCGGTTGTTTTTCCCAATTCTAATGAAGCTAAGCTAGGCTAACCACAGCCTTTGCTCGCATCCATTTTCGAACACGCGGATCAAATTAATTTCCATTTTCTCCCCCGACGCCGAGGAAAGAAAACAAACAAGCACAGTTCCAGAAAGTCTGAGCGTGTCTTTAGGTTTTTCAGATGAATTAAAACTAAAGGATCTGACTGCAGCTCCGTGTGGAAGTCTCTCCACACGGGGACATTTGATCTGGACGGCACGACCCCGAGCAGCGAAGGCGGCTCCGTCTCCGTCTTTAAGTGCTGAAGCTCCGTTACTTTAAAAGCTTGAAGTGGCAGGTGTTCCTCCTCACATGGCGGCTGCTCGCTCCAGACGAAGGCCTCTGCC